>JANHGN010021986.1:34103-46559 GCA_024605025.1 Megaceryle maxima | reverse complement strand
TTTATGGAGATAGTGGAATACAAAGAAGACTGATTTTTTTTTTTTTTTTTTTTTAAGTTTAAAGTAGCAGAGTGATACACATGGAGCTGCTTATTCAGTTTGCCTGAGCAGTTACCTTAATAAGCTGTCTCTTTGGGTAGAATATATGAAACGATTTACTATAAATGAAAACATTTTTTCATAATTACTATTAAAGTTATAAATATTTCAGAACACGTTATAACCCATATACTCTTAACCAAAAACTCCCTTTAAGTCAGTAGTTTTTAACTTGGAAAAGTTGGGGTTCTTTTATCAACAGTGGATATTTTTTTTCATTGAGGGTGGTCTACTGAATAAAATTCTTAAGCTTGAAATATCTTGATGCATTGGAAAATGTGTGGAGGAAGATCTTGCTTTTTGTGATGGTTTTGCCTTTTTGATGTTTTTTGCAGGAAGGAAAGATTTACTGTAATCCAGCTTTCAGTGATGTCAAACTTTTTCAGGTGTAGCCAATGAGATTAGTGTTTCTGCAGAGGTTTGAGGCTAAACTGTATATTTTAGTGTAGGTATTAATCCTTTTACATGTTGTTAAACATTTTTAATTTAGTCTGGCATTATGGGAAGGCACATGATGTCCTGTGAAGTCATTAGGATTGTTTGATGTTGCCATCCCAAACTTCAGCAGTTACCTGATTTGCTTTTTAGTTCCTGATACTCCTATGCATAATTACACAAGATAATTTAGAAGAACAGATCACTTTTTCCTGTATAGCTACATGTTTGCATTATATGCACAGTATTATTAGTGTAAACTTCATTAGATATTCAGATATAGAATGATGATAGCTTGTTGGTTTCTAAGAACGTACTGTAGGTTTAGTGGACTTAGTTATAATTTTGTGCTCACAAGGGATGAAATAAATCATGAATTGTTTATAATATGAATATATATAAAATATAAATAACATGAATGAAATTAACTGATGAAATAAATAGATACATAGTTATTACCATATAGAAGAAAAAAGTGTGTAAATTGAACATACAACAAACCAAAGCTCTCTTGAGATTCTAGCTATACTATAGAAAAATTGAAATTTTGATGAAGCTGGCTTTGTAGAGAAAATACCTAAATGCACATTCATAATGTAGAGTTTTGTGCACCACGGAGTGCTCAGTGCTGGAGCCTTTTTTTAGACTGGGTTATGTATATAAACAATGCACACCCCATGTCCATTCTGCTTAGATGTGTGGTTCATATGTCATAGTGGTTTTCAGTTTTGGACTTTGTACCTCGTGAATTCCCTTGACTTGGGATGGAGCATTCAGTTGATCCTCTCCTAAAAGCCTGTTTGTTTTGGCTATCTGAATATGATTTTTTCACAGGAGCTTTCTTTGAGTATTTATTTATTTATTGTTCTTTTTCTTTTGTTTTAGCTCCGTGGCTCATGCTGCTGTCCTTTTCTTTAATGTGGTACTTGTCTCTGAACCGTAACTGAAGAAAATTCCTTTCTGTGTGTATTCTTAAGGCCTTTTATTTTTCTTCCAATTTTGTTGTCCCTTTAACAGTTTGTGTTAGTAATTTTTTGAGAGAGGACTAATTGGGAGCTAGACTAACATTAAAGCATTAGAGTCACTACAGATTTTGGAAACAATGTTTATTGGCTATTAGCTTGCTTAACAAGAGCATAAAAACCCCCAGTTATCAGATACTGCTTCTGTCTCAGTATTGTATTATGTCTCTTAACCATTTAAGATGCACATTGCCTTTGTCATACGTATTAATACACTATCTCTCCAGAGAACAGGAAACAGGTGTAACGCTTCAGAACTAATATTCTGGCCAGTTCATTGAGCCTTCCTTGGTTTCTGCTGGATTGTTTTGGTTTTTTGAGACTGCACATTAACATCCTGCTGCCAGTGCAAGATTGCACGATGCTGCTTGGGTTTGGCCTGGACAGTATTGCCTTAGGCTGTGATTGCTGCAGTGTAACATGCCATGTCACAATTCAGTAAACCCAAATAGGTTTGAGGTTCAGTTTACTCTAAGATTTTATGGTTTTTTCTGAAGTGCAGAATTGGCTGTGGAGGTGGTATCCGAGCTGCTGCTTTGAATAAAAGTACTTTTTAAATAGTGTGACAGCATGAGAACATTAATTTCATCAGTGGTGTAGTTAGATTTCAGTAGCCTGCTTGGTGATTAACCATTATTAACTGATTATTACATCAGTAATACTCCAGGTATGGTTTTCATGACTGAATTTTAAATTTCCTAGCCATGCTAGACTAGGGGAATCGGTCAGAAAAATCTTATCAAAGTGCATATGGACAGAAGAGAATGGGGTTCTTGAATTCTCTTGTGCCTTTATCTAAGCTCACTGACAAACACAAAGCTGTTTTACGAAGTGCCAAGTTCTGTGAGTCTGAGTATCTGATTTTGAAGTCATACTTTTGGTATCAAGGTGGGCACTTTGAACGCAATTTTTCTTTCTTGTAAGATCTCCTTTGAGGACTTGATGAAAGCACTATCAAAACCATCTTAAGTGGTGCATAGGGGCACTTTTGTGAGTCTCAGACGAATGAGTTACAGTCACAACAAATAAAGCATTAACATGCCTTTCAAAATGTCTGTAATAAAAATATAAAATGCTTGTATGAGGAGATAGCACATTGCAGAGCAGTCAGTTTCACTGTCATGCTGCAAATGTTTAATGTAACTTGTTAGAAGTGTTAAGAGGCAGCTAACAAAGATATTCAAAATTTGTTTATAGGCTCTCTTTAGCTACTTTTAGAAGTCAGTTCTGTATGCCAGGATTAAAATGTTTTTATTTATTTATTTACGTATTATTGAAATGCTTATCAGGGTAAGTTGTTAGTTCTGGAAAGTATAGGTTAGTTCACTAAGGGAAAAGTTAAATGTCACGTTTGATGAAGAGCGAGCTTACCAGCAAAGGTTAAGAAGTGGAGGAATTTGGGTGAAGTTCTTGAAAGGGATGTTTTGGGGTTTTTTTAATGTATGGAATAGCAAATGGAAGTGGTAGAGCATAAGTCTGAGATGTGCCAAGAGTAGAATATTAGTCACAAAACAGTGTGATGTTATTACATTAGGTTTTAATTTATTCCAAAAGATCAACATGATACACTCCTGGTACTTCAAAACATACCTATAAATATACTCTGGGGTAAGTATATTAACTTTTCAGAGACGGCTTTAGAAGCTTTTTCAGCAAAATTCTTATGGTTTGAATAATGTGTGTAGTTGCATGTCAAGGACTATAGCACTGCTTCAGTACCTACGTGTATTTTTAAAATGAGCAGTAGGTTATTTTAGCAGGTTATTCTATATCATCAATGGAAATGCAAGACCTGTCTTGAAAGTGATCTAAAATAAACAGATTTAGTAAGAAAATATTTTCTTAGTATCCTGGTGTACTTCTAGTATATTTTCAGATCTATATATTCAGATGTATTATATTTAATGACTGAAACCTTAAGAATTGTAGTGTTGTAAGTGCTGAACTTTCCAATATATTTTAAAAAGAGAACATTGTTATTTTCTTGTTCCTTATTCTAAAATCCCTTTTTTAAACAATGATAAACATCCTTGTTCTACTCCAGTGTCTTGATGCGTGCTACTGATTTGAACTTAAAAGTTATTTATATGAAAAATATAATTGATAGGAAAACATGACTTTCTGTTGTCCTTTCTCAAACTTTTCTAATGTGTGATTTATTTATTTTTCCTTCTATATTATAGCCTTAACTCTTCAGAGAAATTAAAGAAATGTGTTGTATTTCTTTTACTTTCCCTAGTAAGTTCTAAGTGGATGTGTTGCTTTGATTTCACCCCTTCTCAAGGATAGTTCAAGGTCATTTTTTTTATTTTTTCACCTGGTGAGTTGTTAAAGCTTATTTTGTATTATTTCTTTTACTATCTGTCTTGTTTACTTGCTTCCCTGTGGCAGACTATTTCTCTTGTGCTTGTGTTGTTCCTTGTAAGGAATATGGAAGAATTATCCTTATTGCACTCTCTTGTGTCTGAAAACAGGTTATGCACGTGTAACAGGGCTTTTATTTGGCCCAAGTGCAGAGAGCAGCTATGCTTAACAGGAGAATAGCTTTTGTTAATAAATAAAATGTAAAAAGAGCCACTGTCTAAACTGAAACTCTAGTTTTGTGGAGTATGCTATCCACAGCCTGTACATACGACTGTTACTAAAGATCCTGTATGCTTTTCAGTATAATATTAACATTTTTTGCTTTAGCTCTCCATTGCATTTTATATCCTCTGCAAAATTGCTTTGCTGACATTTAGGATTGTCTACCAATCTATTGCTGTTTATCTCAGTGACCTTCTAGTTCCTTATATTCTGGTCTGAGAGGTAAGATGTAGTGTAATTTGTTTTGGTGACTCTTAGACATTTAAAATTACCAGAGTAGTTAGTAGGAGTATAATTATCCAAATGAAATTTGGAGAAAACTTGAAGGTTATCAGTTCTCTGTTACAAAACCTATCAGGTTTTAAGAACAGGGGCCAGAATTCTGGTTTTACAGCTCATCGGAAGTATAATGCTTTCAGCAATTCATTACTAGGTTACAAAGTCAATGCCTTGTCCTGAAGAAATAGTGCTACCTTTTGAAAGATGAAGGATTTCTTTTCTTTAGAATGTATTATAGATTTTTAAACAACACACTGGGTTTTTTTCCACAAGTCAATCGCAGCTCTTAAAATCTTTCTGTAAGTTGGCTGTCTCTACATTTTTGTTTTCTGCTTCTCTCAGACTTCCACTTACAATGTGCAAAGCTTCCATTCTTAATAAAAATACAGCATGTGGCTGGTTCCTTGAAATTTTGGAATTGCCAAGGGGGACTACAGTAGAAGTGCCACATGTATTATGGTTCACCACCTATATTTAACTCAGATTTGATGATGTTTCTGACAAGCTGCTTGTATTTAGACAAAGTCAGCAGTTCTCCCACGATGATACATGGGCTGGGACAGAAGAACAAATCATCTGAAAAGGACAGAAAGTAAAGGATTCAGTGGCAAGATGTTAAGGAAGACAATTTAAAGTAAATACTGAAAGCAATATTATTATTAATGTGAACGTGTCACTTTGACACCTCTGAAGTGCTGAATGCTTAACTTTTTTGGTTACACAGATAATATGACTGGAACGAGCAATAGTGTCGGAAGAGCCAGAAAGATTTACTTCTTTACATGTACAAGAATATACTATTATAAAAAAAGTTGAGATTCTATAGGCTGTATTATATTTATTAGCCTTTTTGAGTTCCTGTTATGATCCTTAGTCAGAACTTCTGTGCCTGTGAAAAACATGGTTATTTCCACTATATGCTTCAAGTACACTGGAGTCTATCAAGAATTTTTTAAAATTACAACATTCATAAATATAAGCAGATTAGGAAGAAGGGTGTTCATGTCAGAATGCTGTTGACTGTCTGAATGCAGTTTTTTTGTAAGGCCGTTGTAAGGAAAAAGCAAATTGTCTGGAGTCTAGTAAGAAGAAAAAAAATAAATGAAAATTATATTTTTATAGACCATTCCAGTGTGGTGAGATGACCTTGGCTAGCTGCCAGACATCCTCCCAACTGCTCCATTGTCAAAAGGATGGGGAGAGAGTATGATGTAAAAGCTCATGGGTGCTGATAAGGACTATAACTGGGAGAAGTAACAGGCAAAACTCAGCCTGGATATTGCCAGGGTGAAATAATTTGGAGGAACATTTTGTTGTTGTAAAGGTATGAAGGGTCAAGGGTTGGTGTTGTATTGTTTGTGTAAATTGTCCACTTTTGTTAGTGTTGTGATGATGTTGGTTTGATTTTTGGTCCAGCGCTAGCCCTTCCCCATCTCCATCCCTTCAGGGACAACCTGCCTCCACCTGAGCTCTCCACAGTTGAAGCCCTGGCTCCGAGGGGCTCAGCTGTGTCCCGCGGTGGGACCAGCTGCATCTGGCCTGCGGCAGTTCCAGCCTCTCCTCGCAGAGCCTTGTCCCTGCAGCTCCCACTGCCAGAACCTGGGACACCCCATTCATCCAGTAAACAGAAAAATATAGGGTAAAAAACCTTCAGTCAGGAAATAACTTCCACCCCAAACTTAAATGCTCCTTCTCCCTCCATTGTTGGCTATTCTCTTGTCAGATCTTCCTGATGAAATACATTCCTTAGACTCCCAGGTTGAGCATACAGGAACGGTGACAAAACAGATCCTTTGTGAGGTGATGCAGTATAAAACATCTGAGAACTCTACTGACTATGTGTGTAATTAAACCTGGAAAATGCTACTATGCAAAACGCTGCACCATCCATCATGATCATTCAAAGGAGTTGCTATTCTAATAGCAGACAAAAAAATACTACTTTGTGTAGTTGTGAATTTAACGAGCAATTTGCTGTTGAAATATTTGGAAAATTTGAGGTGAGAACATTTGCAGGTCATATTTTGACTCTTGGGCTTTTTATGAGAAAGAGGGTCTGTGTTTCAAAGATCTGCTTTGTAAGGATCGAGCAGAAAATCAAGCTACAGTCCTTTGGCCTGTTTCTTGTACTCTCCTCCATGTGGTGCTGTGTATCTACAGCAGTACAAAGCTGAATTTTTTTTTTTTTTTTAAGTTATTTTTTCTATACGTTAAAACATTTGACACCAACTTCTTAGCTTGATTGAAGTAGAAGAAAACATTCCACATCTATAGATAAATCAGCAACTTGGAGCTTTGCATGTATGAATTGTCTGTCACATCTCTTCTGTTTTGACTGATACAATAGCTCTTAAAAGCACAGGCAGATTAATGGGTTCCATTAATAATGACTTAAATTCAGCATTATCCTAACATGTTTTATTACCTATCACATTGTTCCAGGCTTAGAGATGAGTGTGGGATGGATATTCCAGAAGTGAGGAACACTCACTCTGTTGTTGGATAAGGAAATCTTGTAGACATGTCTGCTGATACTTGACCTCTGAAATCCAGTACTGTACTACTTGCTTTAGCAGAACCATCAGCTGCAGAACATCACTTCACAAATTTTGTTAACCTAATTTAAAGTTTCTAAGTATCTCCTTTGCATTACAATGGTGAGCATTTCAGTGAATGCTCGGTAGGTTTTTTGATAGTGGTTCAGTGCTGTGAATTAGGGAAAAGTTTAAGCAAATCACATTACTAAATCAACCGTATCAGTGAGTTAACGCTGAATTTCTTTTGTTAATAGCTGCAAAAAATAACGCAATTCCAAGTGTGAAATTTCAGCCCTAAGTAGGAAGGAGAGTAATGAATAGTAATGAATCAACATTATAGCCTGATAGGCATGATGGCTCTGATTGTAGGGACTTAGGGGAAATCGGAGAGTCTGTGATTTTTGGAAGCACTAGTAAGAGATGACTCCCAACTGTTGTGTTGTAAATTGAACCAATGCTGCACTGGGACATGAGACAAACTGCATTTGCAGACATGTCTGTTTTTTGGAGCAGTTGATTAGAAAGTCAGTCTCGGACACTTTCCTGGGGAACGTGTAGCATCCGGTTCAAAATGTGAGGCTGAAGGGCCTTGAAATAGTGATTCTGATAGTGATTTTAATGGTGATGCTTGGATACAGCAACAACAGTCAAAGAAGCAGTGCACAGCTTCTTAAAGCCACTTAAAGCAAATATTCATAAAAATGAGAATTCTTGAAAGGAAACAAAGCAGCTGAGAGTTAAACCTTGATAGGTTGCATGGAAACTTTTTGAGGGTACCCTATCAGAAGCACAGAACAAAAATGCTTCCATAGGAAGAGCCTTTTGCCTATCAAGAAGGACATGACTAGAGAGCCAAATAAATTGGCATGTTTAAAGAGTAAGGCAAAAGAGTACATAAAAAGCAAGATGAAAACTTTCAAAAGTGCCCTGAAAAATTTTTTGCGAGGATCCAAATATGTTATGTGAAAAATAATGTGATAAGGATGAACAAAACTAATGTTCCTGTCCACAAGAGCACCTCTGTGAACTGAAGTGGTGGAATGGTTAAGTTGTCGACTATAGTTTGTCACCTCCTGCTTTCAACCATCTTTATGCTTGAGGATTGATTGATAGATGGCAAGTACGATGCCAGCGCTTTCAGAGGATTCCAGATCTGGGACGCTGTGTACTGTGAAGCCTGATGTCTCTATTGGACACTTTGATAGAAATTGCTAATACAGAATCAGTGGACACATGAGTATGTCCAATATACTGGGGACAAAACTTGGTGGTTTTTTTTTGTTTGTTGTTTCTTTTTGAAGTCAGTGCTTCACAGTCCATATGCTCCACATACTGGAGTTCTTTGAAGATGTGAAGAAACACTTGAAGGAGGGAGATGGTGAAAGTGCCTCTCATTTCAGATAAACATTAAAGAGGATCAGAGAATAGAGCTTCAGTAAGGGTTACTAAATACATAGAATTCACATTCATTTCAAGGAATCTCATACTATTTGTGACTGGGAGAGAGGGTTGGGAAATACTTTGTGTTCTTGCTCTGTTCTCTAGGCATCCTGTTCTGGTTACTGGATGTGGATGCTCTTATAAGTATAAACTCATAACTTCCCTCTGCGGACTGTGCCGTTGGTTAAATTTTATCCTTATAATGTAAGACTCTCTGCTTTTAGATTATATTAGTGAATCTCAGTAGACAGAGTTGAGCAGGTGTCCACGTAGGAAAGGCATTGGACATGCCACATAGTCATTTTTGTTAACTGAAACAAAGATCAGTGAATGAGCATTAAAAATATGCTCTCTTAAATATTTTTGAAGAACATGCATCCTGGCAAGTACTGAGAGATAGCCAGGAGCTGGATCTTCTGATGGCAAAGTTCTGAAGTAAAAAGCATCTATCTTTTACGTTATTGATCAGTATCGTTTTAAGGTGTGGGTTCCTATTAGAACTGTTAGTGCAAACAAGGATCTGGTTTTGGCTCCCATTTGTATGTTCATGCATGGATTCTTGCATCAAACATTTCAAAGCAGCACTTCAAAACATGGGAGTGCATATACCAGAGTGTTAAAATTTTGAGAGAATCACTGAAAACATACAGCCACTTCTGGCACATTTGGTTAAGTTTGTATTATAATCTCCATTATGCAGAAAATGGCTAAACCCCCTAATTATTCTGTCTCTAATTAGCAAGCTTAAGTTGTATATTGTGTTTGCCTTTCTTTATCTTTTAAAGATAAAGGCCTGAAACATCAGAGTCAGGTGGGCAGAGGGTGAGTAGTGTATAATAACTAGCCAGATATTTGCTCTGTAGAACAGCGTTTTTTCCTGACGTCATTCATAAAGCTGTCATACCCGCATCACGACAGAAAATACTTCCCTCTACAAGTTTTACAATCTCTTGCAAGCTTGTTTGACAGGGCAGATGACAGGTCTATCAAAACTGGGAGTCTCCTCTGACAAAATTCAAGACAAGTGGCAATCTTGTAAATGGAAAAGGTGGAACTTATATATGTCAAAACCAACTGCACTTTTATTTAAATTTCTAAGAGTTATATCTTTCCTTCTCATTTTTCTATCTATAGGATTTGAAATACTAAAATAAAAAGCCCGCTAAAATGCTGTCTACCTGTACTATGCTTTTATATAATCTTACCTGAACACTTTCTCATTTTATCCTTAGATCTCTTCCTTTATCTCACTGGAAAGAATTAAACTAGAGCAAAATTAAGTAGTAAAGTTAAAGTAAATTTTTTTTTGGTATTTTTCCCTCAAAATACTAGAGGCTTATGAAACAGTGAATCAGATGGCTTAAGCCTGACCTGCAGACTGCTCTGTGCTGACAAAGTCTTTTGAGTTCTTCTGCTTGAATTGGTGGTCTAATGAAGCCAACTGAAAAAGAGCAGAGAAGCAAAAGGCAGTGATGGACATGGACTCTATAAATCAAGCACCATTCTACATTGCAATGCCTGAGGACATAAGTGATTTATTTTTACTAATTGAGGATATATTTAGAATGGTGCAAACTGTGGTCCCCAGCACTTTCTTAAAGTAATGAAGTATTAGCACATGTTGGTTGTATTGCATAAAAATGTGGAGTCATTCACCTGTGTTACACAACCCAGCACAAATGTGTTCAGGGAAGAGTAGCTGTTGGCTGTGTTGCTTTACAAAGGTATGAGTGGGTAGCAGAGGAGAAGGCTACAGGGTCCCTGCTTGCTGTGTCCTGGCTGCTGTATGCTGGCTTAAAAAGCTTAAAAGTGAAACAGTGGCTGCTAAAGAGAGGATGTCTGTGCTACCAGTGCTTTTGAGGAGGGATGGAGGATTTTATGTTGGACTGTTGCTGGTATCATGGGCTTGAATGCCCGGTAGCGGATGAAGTACACCTTCCAGTTTAGTATCACAGAATCCTTTTTGTTGGAAGTGATCTCTGAAGATGGTCTAGTCAAACTCACCTGGTAAAAGCATGGTCAGCTAGAGAAGGTTACTCAGAGTCATGTCTACTAAGATGTTTAGTATCTCCAAGAATGGACACTTCGTTAGCCCTTTGGGCAACCTGTTCTGGTGTTTTACTATGTTAATGATAATGAAGCTCTTCCTTGTGAGTAAAGGCAGTTTTCTGTATTTCATTTGTACCCATTGCCTCTTGTCCTTCCATTGGAACCCACTGAGAGGAGCCTGGCTCCATCTTCTTTGCTCCCTCCCACTGGATGTTTATGCACGTGGATAAAGTCTACCTGAGCCTTCTCTATTCCAGGCAGAACACTCCAAGCTCTCTCACCCTCTCCTTGTATGGGAGGTGCTTAAATTCCTCAGTCATCTTCATGACCCTGGGCTGACATGCTTCAGTATGCCTGCATCTCTCCTTGACTGGGGGGCTCAGCATTGGACATACCACTCCCATGGGTCTCAGTAGTGCTGAGTAGAGGAGAAAGGTCACCTCCTTTCAACACTTCCTAATGCAGCCCCTCACAATTCATTTTGAAATAATCAAGTTTGCATGATTCAGGACCACTCCACAACTTGAACAAAGACTCAGTAAATATGGACAGCTAGGAGGCTGACCACAAAGGTATCTTGCTTATCCAGACAAACCAAATCCTGAAAACTTGCCCATAAAGACCAGCAGTGGATTGTGCAGAGTTCCTGTGAAGCCACCAAGGTGGACTGTTTGAATCGGGTTGGAAGGGGCTCATAAGGATCATCAAGTCCAAAGCTGTGCTTCTTGCAGAACAACCTAAAACTAAACCATATGACTGAGAGCGTTGTCCAGATGCAACTTGATCTTTGACAGGCTTTGTGCTGTGACCGCGTCCCTGGGGAGCCCATTCCAGTGAGCAGACGCTCTGTCGGTGAAGAAGAGAATGTGGAAGAATAAAGTGTGCAGGGAAAACTTAGTTACAAAGCTTCTAAAATTCTGTTCTGTCTCATCTGTTTTGGTTTGTTTTTCTTTAAACAGTACCTGTTCTCAGAAAATTGCAGCTTCTAAGGGGAAGAAAGGGAAGCTTTTAGGATAGAGCAGTCTAGATAAATCTATTAAAGTTTTGGCTGACTTGAAGTCCCGTCATAATTTTGTGTTTATCTCATGGTATTTTAAACATGGATATTTTCTTTTTTAACATTTTGTGCCTACTGCAGTTACCTTGGTATGATTTTAGCACCAAATACTTGAAATACTTCATGTAACTCAACTTTCAGAACTCACTTGGTTTTCTTATATGCTTTGTGAAAGATAATTTCCTTTTTAAAATCCATATAGCTTCATTTTTCTCTGATACAGATTGAATGCAGGTAGGTTGCCGTAGGCAAAAGATTACAAATAAACCCTCAAGCACAGTTCTTAGGAGTAGTTTACACTTTTTCTATATTAAACCTGCGAGGCTTGTATATTTAAACCGAGTTCTTATGTGTCTTTATTTCAGTAGGGAGAAGTTACCCTCATGTTACCTGGTAAAAATAGATCATAAGTTGCCAAACAGATTGTTTACCATTTGGTGTGATAAAATTAAAATGTTAAAAGATGGACAAGAACAACTTGATTCTTTATAACTTCATTATTTTTTTGAAGCAGGGTGTGACTACATCATCTAGATGCAGGAATATGTAGTTGGCTATTTATGCTTCATTGTTGCTTGACTTTGAGATGAAGTTCTGACTACTGTTTACCTTCTGCTAGAGAGAGTATAATACAAACAGTAATGACATTTAAATATCACAGTTCCTAACTCTATTCAGTAAAATACTATGTGTAGGTGAACATGAGTGTGTAAGATTCAGTGTTTGTAATTTCTCCCAAAAAGCAGCTACAAGGGATGAGTTTGGGAGTTGGGAGGGACTGCTTGGTTTAGCAAAGATGAAATTGAATCATCACCTGATTTTATTCATTCATCATTAAAAAAAAAAAGAAGGAGAGGGCATAAGAAGACTTCTAAATGGCTGGAATTGTGTATTTTAGTTAACAAAATCTAATTTTCATGTAATTATTTCTATATTTAAAAAAAAGAAAATT
>JANHGN010021986.1:7169-27169 GCA_024605025.1 Megaceryle maxima | reverse complement strand
CCTACATTTTGGAAGTAACAATTTGTGTTCTAGCTGAAAAATGCACACAAAATCACTCGTCAACGTGTGGCTGTGGTAGCCAATTAGAAAGTGCACAGATTAATGAGAGATGAGTGCTCTTCAGTTAAAGATTGCTGCATATTGTATTTTATCTGTCAATCTGTTTGTTAGAATGACCTTTGATTCACCCTCTTCGTTAATGCGGAGTGACTGTAGCATGCCTGCCTTTCAACTTAATATTATTCTGCTCACATCTCCATTCTCATTACACACACGGCTATTTTTAGCTAGCACAGATTCAGAATATGCCTTGTAAGCTTAAGGGGGGATTTATTGAGCTCCTGTGTGTATTCACTAGAGATTCCTTGTTAAAGCTTACTGATTTAGGATCGGGGAGGGGTAAAATGTACTATTTAATTCCCGGCATATGCCTGCAGGAGCTATATTTAGCTTCAGCTACTTGTCATTGCCTTTGTGCTATTTTTACCAACAGATGCAGCAGTTTCATTGTTCAGGGGCTTAACCAGACACAAATGTAGATGGATGAGCTAGAGAAACATCGGTGTACTGCAGAAAATGCTACTGAGAGTCTGTGTGTATGCAGTAGGTGTACTCGAGTAAAACTGCACAAGAGCATGAACACAAGAGGCACTTCCTGCTATAGACTGGTTGTGTAAAGTCATCCCATTAACATGTGCTAAAAATTAGTCAGTTTTGGTTTACACTGATAAAGTAGTTTAACTGGAATAACAGTGTGGGCTTCATTTGTGCATAAAGAGATCTGACTTACTGCAGTGGTACAATTTATTTCATTGCTTAATCAGTTATTAAAAATTTTACCATAGCTTTTGTAGTTGCCATGTATATTTTTAATGGAATATGGAGGAGAAAAATTAGTATGGAGAATGCTTGCTGCAGTTCAGTCCTAAAGGATCATTACATATGCACTACAAGATGATTACATATGCATATCCTTTTTATAATGCACGTATCAGGGTTCTTGGTATCAATTACTATACTATTCTACTGGGGGAGTCTCCTTTTCCTATTTGGGGAAAACTAGGAATTTTACCTTGATCAATTATGTATTCCAGTAGATAAAGATTTGCTTCATGATTTGCATTCAGAGAAATGTATAGGTACTTTCTGTCCTTTCTTGGGTGTTCGGTTTCTTCTTAAAAATACAGAATTTATTTTTCTAGCTAGCAACCAAAAACTGTTACTGTGTCATTCATAAACATACAGAAAACAATGCATATTTTGTGTATCACAAAATCAGAATAGATCTCTCTCTGCAAAGTTGCATGATATCACTGCACATTTAATCCATCAATTATTTTAATGTAAAAATTCAATTTATGATATAATTTACTTTTTATGAACTATGAGGTGGTGTTTTCTACAGGTAGAAAATTTCATATATATGGCATATTCCGCTGCTGATCTACATTTCTTATGGGGGCCCTTTCTCGAGCAGCCTAAGATTTGTGCCAGCTACCAAAGAATGAGGGAGGACTAATTTATTTTCAGGTTTGGAATAATACTCAGCTTGAAATAAACCTAATGAGGTAAAGGCTTGGTGCTCTTCTTACCATATCACATACTCCACCCCTCCTCCCAAATGTCCTTCCCATGCCAGTATTTCAAGTAAAGGAAGGTCTTAAGTTTGTTTCAGGGAACAATGTGAACTCTTGTATAGAAGAAGCTTTGAAGATATGAACATCCAAGTCCCTGAGGTCTGAGTTTTGCAGTAAGAGATTTATCCAAAGAATCAATGCTAAGAAGTGTGTGTATCTCAGAAACCGTAAAGGATGTTGTGAGAGCACTTAGATTTCACTAGTGCTGTTCTTTGCTTAGCTCTCAACAGCATGGACTAAGAAAAAACATGATGCTACTGACATTTAGCTGGAGGTTTTTTCTATTAGATGGGAGGTTTTTGTTCTTCCCAGAATTATAGAATCTCTAGCTAGTCAGCAGTTTCTCTGCTTTTTGTCTTTAGTGGTGTAAGGATGTTTATTTTCTTTTATCCTCCTGAGAACAAGTGGGCAAGAGGATATTCAGCTTATGTACATAAGGGCACCTGTTGCTTTTCCCAGCACTCCTGCTAAGCCTCATTTTTTTTGTATACAGACTTTATGTTCTAAGCCTGATTTTTATACAGACTTTATCCTTTGTCAGGTTACTCTGTGGAATCATGGACTGTAGACCATGTAGATGGGAGAAGGAATCAAAAATCACAAGTATTTGTTTTCCGTTAGACTATCGTAAATTAAAACTCAAGACAGTGCTAATCTAAATTAATTCAGATAGCCAAATGAATACACAGGCAGAGGTGTGTGCAGTTCTAAGTTCCAGGACTGGATTTTTTAATGAAATCAACTCTAAACATAGACACAGTCTTGGCATTCACAAATCAGTCTGAGGACTGGAAGCTTGACATATTTGAGTTCCACTTCCTTAGTTTCAGCTACGTAGGTTTTTTCCATTTCCCTCCCTATTTTCAAGTTCTGGTCTTTCTCTGAAAAGAGATTCAGCTGTGTTCAGCGTACTGCAGTTCTGTATCAACCGTGTTGCTGGAGCAGCTCATCTCACCTGCTTCGTTTTCACAGTCCCCAGACTTGTACCTTTTTGAGTTTGGTCTAGTAGTGGTTAGGCAGGTAATTTTGATAGTAAAGGTGGGAAATTGAGGTGTGGAGTCACGTATAAAAAAGATAAAAAATTCAGGAACAAACTGTCTGTAGTTAAGAGCTGGTATTCTTGTAGTAAATGTTGAGATCTATAGTGTCATTTTTACTATACTAAGGGAATTTAGGAAGGATCTGAAAATAAAGCCTTTGTGAACCTTTCTTATAAAGTATGATTTGTTTAATTATGGTAAACACTGACAATAACTATTTCAGAAATTTATGTTCCAGTTTGGAAAGAAATTAAGGATAAAATCTTGCTTTGTTATCTGAAACACAAAATGCAGTATGTCTGGTGATGTGACAGTATAAGAAGAAATATTATAAACCACAATCATACGGTTCTTCCAGTAGTGAGGTATGCACAGGGATGAAACCAAAGTCAAGTAAAATTGCTTAGGAATAAAGAAATGAAGAATAAAATAACAAATCTACTAAGCAAAATAGATGATGTAAGAATTAAACCCAGGAGCTCCTGACCTGAACTGTTTCCAATTTTGTAAATTTTACAAAACCAAGGATTTAGATACATGGAAGTATTTTTCAGCAGTGAGGATGAAAGTATATGACCATTTTATTGGTTGTTTACTCCTTAACAGTCTATCAATACAAATGTGAGCTTCCTGACTACTAATCTGCATACTGTCTATGTCATGTACAGTGCTGGTACTTTGTTGATTGTAATTATTCCTGGTTTTAAAGGGAAATGACACTCAATGTTTTTCATATCTTGGAGGGTTTTTCCTTTAAAAAAACCCCAATCTAGTGATGAGAGTTGCTAATACTAAATTAAGGTACCGTTTTGTTTTCTTCTGTTTTCCTTTACATCCAGAACATAATGATTGTGTGTTTTCAGGTGGATTCCTAGATCCTTGAGTTACAGTTACCTTAATATACTCTTGGTCTAAGGTAATTTTTGGAGCTAAAATAGAGTTCTTTTCTACATTTAACTTTGAACACTTTAGGGGGGGTAAAGCTTCTTGACTCTGGTAGTCAGTCCCCTTACTTGAAAACAAGGTTACAGAACGGGTTGAGCACCATGTTTAACTTCCCAGCACAAGAAATCCCCTTTATCACTGCTCTTTCCCCCCTTCATTTATGTTTCTTATGTCATTAGCTGTTTTGGAAAGATGTGTTCTCAATCAGTAACATCCCACCTTCTGTGTAAGTAGCCATATTTTCCAGAATCATATGGAAATTCTCTTTAGATTTTACTCTCTGCCTCTGGAAGTACTATAGTAGTAGTTCAGTAGAAATAATTGATCTGAGTTGTAGATGATGTGTTTGAATTGGCAATTAAAAACCAGTATTGAAAGGTGTTACTCTTTAGACAGAGTCACTATTGAGGGATTGATTGGCAGAAGGAATTTGTCTGTCAGGAAACCTTAATGCCAAGTGTTTTTGCTTTTCATTAGTGTCAGTGGTACTCAAATAGTTGTTCGTTTTTAATTTTGCTTTTAATTCTGTTCCGTTAATGAATATGGGAAGGCTTTTCATATTTTATGTGGAGTCCTTTCTAAGTTACATGTGTGTAGAGAGGTTTAAAGGAGACTGAATTTCTTTTTTATATATTGTGTTCGTATTATATGAATCTTAAAAACTCTCTGATCACCTGAAGGCTCCTGAGACAATGATATGCTACAGTCATGCTCCCCTCCTACACGTATGTCTGCAGTCCTGTTTTAAAGTCTGCCCGATGTTTCATCTGCGTATGTGTGTGTACGTTCCTAAGAACCCTGCAAATTAGCATGGCCAGAAAGAATATAAGTTTGGGTGTTCTGTGGTTCTCAGAGATACTAAAAATTTCTCATGGTAAGTGTCCCCAGTTAGATCTTACATTTTGTGTGACAAGAGACGTTCTCTTATTGTTTAGATTTAATAGGGTACCACTGGTTTTTCTTTTCCCTGTTCTCTAGCATGGAGTGCATGCCTCACGCAAGGTCATCAGCAAGTTTTCTTTGACAAATTACTCACTACAGCAGGGACAAAGATTATAATGATGTCCTTAAACTCTCCTGCTCATCAGTGGCACATAATGGTTGCAATTTTTAGCCATATTTTCATTTGGTGTAGGATGCTACGAAGGATTTTGCATCTGGAACTCAAGTGCTCTGTGAACTTTCAAACTACCATTCGTTACATTTTCTCCTGTAATTACATGGGACTGGGCTTAAAGCATCTTAGGGCCGTTGTCCTGTGCAGAATGAACCACGGCTCCACACCACAGTAGCTTTCCCAAGCAGGATACTGTATGACAACAATAATACAGAAAATACATAGCTAATTTTCACAGATTTCTAATTGAAATTGAAGTCCATTCGGGCATTACGATGTAAATAGCATCACATTATTGTACTTACGGAGTCTGGCTCTGATTTTTGTTAAGTAGTCCAGATGGTTAATTACAATGAAGTATGTTTTGAGTGGGTTTGTACTTCTTTATCTTTGTATTTAACATTGATTACCTCTCCTGACATAGCATAAACTTGAGTTCATTAACTACAAATTAGGAACTGACATAAACAGAGTAGATGGGTATGTCCTGAACTCTCAGTGGAGGTTTTATCTGTATTATAAGGTGACTCTCCTAAATTTTAATGAAACTAAATGAGGAATTGAAGTTAGCCCACCTTAAGCACACACACGCAGCTAAACATTAACACTTGATTTGAGGATTTAAGTCACTGGATTGTGGTTATGTTATGAATGATTGTACCTGTGTTTCTGTTCCTTCAGACAGACTTAAAAATAGAATGGTATCAAACCTAAATGTTTTTTCGGAAGTTAGAAAACCCTTAGATTCTTCCTTAGAGCATACAAAAAAAAACTGAACAGGTTTTCTAAATTGTTTTATAAATCCTCAATAGAAAAGGAGAATACTTCTATCTGTCTGAGGATAGATGACATACTTGGTTTCCTGGGTAAGTTGTTGACTTAATGTTTGGGTTTGGTGTATGTTGTTGGTTTTCTTGTTAATAAAGGAGGAGCTAAAAGCCAACCAAAGAGGAGATAGGTGTTGTTTCTAAAGTTTTTAAAGAAATGTCTGTTCTTCTAAGCATAGGCTTCACAATAATATGGTACTGTCCATGTTAGGGTAGAGGTCTGTCACTGCCTCTGTCATTGCTCTGAGATGTGGCAATAGCAGCTGCCTGGGGACCAGAATAAGAGCTGAGAAAAAAAATCCAGTGACACTTCCCAAATTCCCTTGCTTCAGCAAACTGTATTTCAGGAACATAATGAAAGAAGAGGTAGTGTATAGTCTTTGGATGAATCATTTTTTTTTCTGAGCTTGAATACTGATAACAACATGGGGACTGATATACTGCGAAGCTTCCCACTTGTTATGCAATAAGGAAAAAGACACAAACAAAGCCCAAAATGTCATCACAGAAGTAAAGGCTCAGTACTACTGAGAGTAATGAGTGTATAATTCTCTAATGCTAGAGAAGCATCCTCATTTTTAATATTTGCTAACTAACGAATCATGTTCTATAAAATGAGCATCAAAGAAAGACAAGGTTCGTGCACTAGATCTAGTCAACAGTGTTGTTTTAATCTGGTAGTTAATGAAGATGAGTGTATGTTTACAGTGCCTTGTTGAGAGACCAGATGCTTTTAGTTTTGTATAATCTTTTATCTCTCCACACTCAAAAACTTTGTTTTCCATTCGATTGCAAAGGGAATGAAGTGGTGAATATTTTTCAAGGGTATGAAAGACCATATAATTTAATAAAACCGAAACTCTTCTTAGCAAAAATAAGCACTTGTCAAATGTGGTATGGAGAGGAATTATGTTAAGGGAAATCCAGCTGACTTTGTTCTTTACTCTTTAGTTTTTGAAATGATTAGAGAAAAAAAAAATCAACTCTTTACGTAAGATGCAGTTATTGGATTGCCTTTTTTTCTTGAGGTAATAGAATGGATGGGTTAGGAGAGCAGATTCTTGAGGGCATAGAAACTTTGTTGGTGAATCACTTCTATGGTCTAATTTAATTGAACTTGTGAAATGTACAGTAATGAAAGATAGCTAATAAGTAATTTACTTTTATTTCTCTAGACTCTGGAAGCCATTTTGAATTTTAAATACTCTGGGGGACCAGGACACGTTGAAGGATATTACCGGAATCTCTCATTAGGCCTTCATGTAGAAGTAGAGCCATCTGTTTTCTTTACACGTGTTAGCACACTTCCAGCAACAAGGTAAGCCTTGTTTTGACTGTTGTGTATTTGGTCTCTTGTCTCTGTTATAATGGCTGTAACTTAAAGACCCTACTGGAAACTTTCAATATCATTAGCAATGTGTAGGGAAAGACTTACGGGAACAAATTTTCAAAATTCCCCAGGTAGGAGTTTAACCCTTTAACTGTGGACTATGAATAAACAATCTGTGTGCCTGGGATAATTTCTTATGTTCATACATGTTTTGATGATGGTTTGGATTTAACCAGGGACAGGATATCTTCTGTTTATTGTAAAATGTGTCGACTTTTTTTAATATCTCTTGCCTGATGTGTTTTGTGCAGTGTTGTGCATTACGTTGTTTTGTGTTTGTCTAACAGATTCTAACCCAAAGTGCATGTGTAAATGTTTGTCTTTGGATGTGAGGAATGAATTATAATCTTCCTGTCCTTTGGTGCTCGCTCTCTATTGTAAGCCACTGAGTAGTTGATGTGTCATAGTGAGTTTGAAAAAATAGTAGCAACACATGGTGTCAAATGCCATGATCACGAAAATCCAACTGCCTAGAATTCATCAACCACTGAGAGCAATAAGTTTCAGTAATTTTTTTTATTATTATTTCATTTTTGCTAAAAAGTCTTTATTTGTTGCTAAATACACAGTTCCTATTCTATGTGTTTTTACTAATTTCATATTTTTTTACATACTGCTTAAGCAAAGCAGCTTTTGAAGAAATGAATTCTGTAAGTTAATGATTTTGCCAATGCATTTTTTTTAATGTAAGGTCACCTACACTATTAGTCAAATTCTCCTAAGTATCTGGAATGTACCCAAACTCTGGCAGTTCCAGAGGTGGCCTTTGAATAGCTGTAGTTTGAAAGATGAGTAAGGGAGCTGGGGTTTTTTTGGGGGAAGAAAGAAGACTGGGAACGGACTTTGTTAGTGCAAGAAAAACTTGTTACAAATCAGACAGGAATAAGCTTTTATTAAAAATCCCCTTGTAATAGTCAGCTACCAACTACGAAGTAGCAGGATTGTCGAAAAGAAAGGCAGTGTGCATAGTGGGAGCAAGCTCTTGGTTTGGTTTAAATTTGAAATTATTTCACTGCAATTATGTAATACTACTGCTACTAATAGTTGAAAGTGAATTTAATTGATCCAGAAGTTTTCTACTGGTCCCAGGAACCTTTTCATGTCAGACATTGGGAAGAATACCCAATGATAGGCAAGAAGGGAATGTAAGTCTAGGAGATGCTGGAAGCATATTTAATTTCCAGGGAAAGAAATGAGTCACCAGTATCATAGCATTTCAGAAATGTCTAAGGATGGATGGACAGCAACACAGCTTGCAAAACATGAAGTGTTTCTTTAGTTTTTGTGAACAAAAATAGTAAAGCCTCAAGAAAAGTTTGGGGCTTGAACTTGGAGAAACATGAAGAAAAGTGGACAAGCTGGAGAATGTCTAGAGCAAGAAGAGTGATAAAATGTGACTTAGGCTAAAGTTTAAAGAAACTCTTGGTCTTGCTGAAACAAAAGACACTGAGAGGGGACCTAAGTTTTTAATTACATAAATGGCACTGCCAAGAGGATAGGTATCTGCTTTTCAGAGCATGGAATACAGTAACTAATGACCTTTGCACATAGCAAAGGAGTGTTAGATTAGGCAAAGAATGAAACACTGGAATAGTTTCTGTAAAAAACATTTACAAGTGAGACAGACAAGAATGATTTTTTTTTTTTTTTAATGAGTAGATTGTGTCCAGCTCTTTTAAAAGAGATCTAAAACTTTATGGCTTTATTGGTTAACAGTCCTTTTCATTCAGTGTCAAAAATTTCCTTTGTACTCCATCTAGATTTACTTTTAAATGGGCAACATGACTGACTGCTTTTTGGTTGAGTGCAACGACTTTCCTATAGTCACGGAGTAGCTTGGGTGTGAAGCTCTGAACCTTCCATTAAAGCTTCAAATACAACATGATGCTTTTATTTGGAACTCTCCTGCTTGTTGGTGAGCTGGCTTTTTGTGCTGGGTTTCCCCAGCTGTTATCCTACCCCTGCCTTGTCGGTCGGTCTGTTCTCAGGAATTTACAAGGTGTAGAAACTATTAAATCCTGAAATCTTTAAAAATAGATTCAAGTACTAATTTAAAGATAGAATTTTTTCATTGTTCAGCTGTGTAGTTTCACAAGCCTTATAGCAGCAGGTGCTTTATATAGTGGTGCTTCAGCTCATGTTGTATTCATTTGCCTCGTTCTTTGCCTGTTCATTGTACTGATCAGCACTGAAGTCAGCGGGAACTTTATTCTAAGCGATTTGTTGATTTGAGATGTAGTTAAGATGTGACAGCTTTTAATTAGGGTGCCTAAAGCTTTACTGAGCTGGGCAGAGATACTGTAATATTTAAATTGCTTTCAGAAATGTTTTATTGCAATATCTGTTTGTTACGTTAGGTACATATTGTCTGCTAAGTCATGAATGCGTTTTGGTTTTAAGTATTTAGTATCTCTTGCTGTTTGTTCCCTTAGCTTTAGTCATCACTAACACCATTCACTCATGTGCTTCTCTCTATTGATTCTCCATCAGAAGGAGAAGTTGTGTCATTCGATACTATGTTAGGAAGTGAAAAATAGCAGAAATATGTCATCTTCCAATCTGCTAAGGATAAATATTTATCATTAAATGAAACAAAGTTTGGTTTTGACTTGATTATCTCTGCCTATATCTGAGACTCAGTGACAGCAAATTAGAAGTCAAATTTTATACTTTCACTTGCTCTGTTAAAACCTTGAATCAGATTTCCTTTTGATTTGCAGCTGAGATTTTGTTGATTACATTCTGTGTGAAGTGCTGAACTATTTTAATTTAGTCATTATGAGAAACTGAATTTCGTAACTTACCTTCTTAGGTGTCATTTTGGAATGGAAATCACAATCACTTGAATTTCCTAGATTTATTTTTTTTCCTGTTCTTCTGTGTTTTTGTTGATTTTATTATACATTTTTATCCCAACAAGAGTAAGAAACAATAGCTTACTAGTTGCTGGGCTTAAAAGTCAAAGGAAAGTAAAAAACTTCAAACATTGATTCTTCCCTTATGCCTTTACTTAAAAAACCCCAAACAAACAGACAAAATATTAAAAACAAAACAACAACAAATAAAACAACAACAAAACCCCAAACAAACAAATAAAACCCCAACCAACAAAACAGGAAAAAATGTTAATGAAATCTGCTCTGAGTTTTTTGACTGGGTATATCAACTATTGCTCACTCAGCTGCCTGCATCTGAAAACACTGGCAGTGCCAGGAAATTTTTTTGCCTCTGATCATGTTACCTGTAGTCTGTGATTCTGCTTGTTCGTGCTTGCCCAGAGATGACTGTCCCGTGATGCATAATCAAGAACGTAGGTGTTCAGAGCACCCTGTGAACAGGATATGAGACAATGAATGAATGCTGAAAGGTTTCCTAGTCTGTCCTCCAGCTCACTCACCTGAAGATCACTGAAGCATTACAGGGCATCAGGAATCTACTTGCTTGATTGCTTCTTTACCATAAAAAGTAGATAAATCTATATAGTAAAATAATACTAATTGTCTTCTGTAATCAGCTGTATCATGTTAATTGATTCCTTATCAGCTTTTAGTCCCAAAACTACTGGTGTGATTTCCGGCCTCAAAACAGTTCAGTTACCAGCAGATCATAGACTGCCAGTGGAGATCTGATGCTAATGGTTGAGAGTAAGAACGCCTGCCATTGAAGCTTGTGCTAGCTAGATTGTCTTGAACTATCTATCTCCTTTATATGTGTTGATTCTCTCAAAGGCATTCCCTGCCAGTTTTGGCAGGCACGGTGTGTCCTTCCTTCTTGCCTTTATCAATGAGCAAAGAACATGAAAAAATGCCAGAAAAATTTACTGCTTCACTCTGCACATTTGGTAAGAATTCAAGTAAGGCGTGCTCTGCATGCTGCGAGGTGCCTGTTGGTCTCCTCGTGTCCCTTGCCAGTATACTAGCAGTACAAAAGTGTCTTAAGTAAGAGATGTCTACAGAAGTTGGAAAATCTTGGTCTTGCTTATTACAAAGATGGTGTGTTGGGTCTGAATTTGTAGATTGAATCAATGTGCAGTGCAGCAGGGATGCTGCCTTCACTTTTGGGCCAGGTTGAGATGACAGATAGTTAAGAATATTCTTACCTGTAAATTCTATAAATTCAAGCCGATGAACTAGGTAAATTTTTAGATTGTTTTTGGAGGCAAACCACCTTAAAGCCACCACGAAGCTGACAAGACATCAGCTGCAGATACCTTTTGGCAAGTGCAGAGGCTTAGACTCTATTCTTGCAATTGAGCCAGAGGGGAAAAAAAGAAGAGGAACTGCAGCAGGTCTGACACTGTTAAATTCAAAGTGTCAGTTCATCTAACTGTGGGTCCAAGATAATTTTCCTTTGTACCATTAAAGTATATCATTTAATGAAATGTTTTGGTTTTGTGAAGAAAACATCAGTCCATAGTAAAGCCTGTAGCATGCTCCCTAGTTGAGGACCTTTCATCGCTTTGTATTTAAAGTTAGGATCAATTCTTTCTTACTCAGTTTCTTACTCCAAAGGGTTTGGAGACTAAAATAGAACAATCTTAACAGTGTTGAGGGTTCCTAGGAGATCCTGATCCTCAGTTTCAGGGGTAGAATTTTGGGTCTTAATGAAGTCAGACACTGTTTTCAGAGTTTCCATTCCAGTTTCCAGGGTTGACCACATTTTCACTACAATAAATTGCAACACAGCCTCTTTAGCAGTCAGAAATCCTGGCCAGGGAAAAGGAAACAGCATGTTTCTTTGGCTGTGTTTTAACCAAACTTTTCATTACACAATAAGAATGTTCTGCAACATTTTCTGAAACAATTCTTTATTTTACATAGGCAAATTTTTAAATTAAATGTTCATATTTCATAGAATTATAGAATGCCTTGGGTTGGAAGGGACCTCTAAAGGTCTTCTAATCCCAACTTCCATTCAATGAGCAGGGACATAGTCAACTAGATCAGGTTGCTCAGAGCCTCATCAAGCCTGACCTTGAATGTCTCTGGGGATGGGGCCTCCACCACCTTCCTGGGAAACCTCTTCTAGTGTTCCACTACCTTCATAGTAAAGAACTTCTTCCTAATATTCAATCTAAATCTCTCCTTCTCTAGTTTCAAACCATTGCCCCTTGTCCTATCACTACATGCTGTTGTAAACAGTCCCTCTCCAGATTTCTTTTATGCTCCCTTCAGGTGATGGAAGGCTGTTATAAAGTCTCCCTGGAGCCTTCTCCAGGCTGAATAACCCCAACTCTCAGCCTGTCCTCATAGGATAGGTGTTCCAGTCATCTGACCATTTTCATGGCCCTCCTCTGGACCTGCTCCATCAGGTCCACAGTATTCCAGGTGAGGTCACAGAGCAGAGCAGAGTGGCCAAATCCCCTCTCTCAATCTGCTGGCCACACTTCTTTTGATGCAGCCCAGGATGTGATTGGCCTGGTGGGCTGCAAGCACACGCTGGCTGCTCAGGTCCAGCTTCTCATCTACCAGCACCCCCAAGTCCTTTTCTGCAGGGCTGCTCTCTATCACCTCCTCCTCCAGCCTGGATTGACAGTGGGGATTGTTCTGGCCCAGTGCAGGACTCTGCACTTGCTCTTGTTGAACCTTATGAGGTTCACCTGGGCCCACCTCTCCAGCTTGTCCAGGTCCCTCTGGATGACATTTCATCCCTCTTATGTATCAGCTGCACTACTCAGCTTGGTGTCATCTGCCTACTTGGTGATGGTGCCCTCGATCCCACTGTCTGTATCATTGATGAAGATATTAAACAGTGATGGTCCTAGTATGGACCCCTGAGGGACACCACTTTCTGTCATCTGGACTTCAAGCCATTGGCCACTACCCTCTGGATGTGATGATCCAGCCAATTCCTTATCCACTGAACAGTTTACCCATCAAATCCATAGCTCTCTGACTTGATGAGGAGGACGTTGTGGGGGACTGTGTCAGAGGCCTTGGAGAAGTCCAGATAGAATCATAGAATGTTTTAGACTGGAAAGGGGCCTCTAGAGGTCATCTGGTCCAACCTCATCTCTACCTAGGGCAGGCTGCTCAGAGCCCCATCAAGTCTGATGTTGAATGACTCCAGGGATGGGGCCTCCACCACCTCTGATAGAGGAGAGATAGATGACATCCACAGCTCTTCCCTTCTCCACTGATGTAGTCACTCCATTCTAGAAAGCCACTAGGTTGGCCAGGCAGGATTTGGCCTTAGTTGAAGCCATAGTGGCTTCCTCTGATCACCTTATTGTCTTCCATGTGCCTTATCAGAGCTTCTAGGAGAATCTGCTCCACGATCTTCCCAGGCACAGAGGAGAGGCTGACAGGTCAGTAGTTCCCAGGGTCCTCTTTTCTACCCTTTTTAAAAATGGGTGTAACATGTCCCAGTCTCCAGGGACTTCACCTGACTGCCAGGACCTTTTGAACATAATGGAGAGTGACTTGGCAACTACATCAGCCAATTCCCTCAGGACTCTGGGATGCATCACGTCTGGTCTCACAGACTTACGTATGTTCAGGTTCCACAGGTGGTCAGGAATCTGATCTTCACTTACAGTGGGAGGGACTTTGTCCCCCTGATCCCCACCCTGTGGTCTGTTAACTTGGGAGGTGTGGGGATAGAGGTTGCCAGTGAACCCTGAGGAAAAAAGGTTGTTGAGAACCTCAGCTTTCCCCTCACCTGTTGTTCCCAGCTTGCCATTCAACCTTATCAGGGGAGCGTGTTTTCTTTAACCTTCCTTTTCTTGTTGACATAGAAGCCCTTCTTGTTCTCTGCATCCCTTGCCACGTTCAGCTCCAACTGTGCCCTGGGCTTCCTGACCTCATCCCTACACAATTGGACAGCCTCTCTTCCCAAGACACCTGTCCCTGCTGTCCCCTGACTGTGCAGCCCCTTCTTGCCTTGTAGTTTGACCACCAGCAGGTCGCAACTCAGCTGTGCTGGTCTCTTCCCTTCCTTGCAAATCAAGCAAGACCTGGGGATCAAGAGCTCTTGTGCTTTATGGAAGGTGTCCTTAAAGATCTGCCTCATTCTGCAGGAGAATCAGCTACCTTCCAGCAGGCGGCTGTCTGGAGTCTTTGAAAGACAGCAAAAAACTCTTTTGTTTAGGTGCTTGAAGACCAATCTGTTTAGTTTAGAGGAAGGCTATGATATGACCTGTTTAAAATGAATTAATATCTCCACACAGAGAAAATACATAGTCTTGAATTCACTTCTGTGTTCATGAAAAAAAAATAAATACTAAAAGCCTGTCAAAACAGAAACCAGGCAAATTCAACTTCAAATAAAGCTCTCATTTTGATCAATTAGACTGATAAACCATCAGCAAAAGCTGTCAAGGAATGGATTTAATAAACACTTTTTTAATGTTCTCAGGACTAAATGTCTTTCTAGAATATATTCTTTATTTATACACACACCATTGAGCTCAATATAGATTCTGCTGAGTGGGAACCCACGACATGTGGGAGGTCACATCCAATAGTTAAATCATCTTGCTAACCTTAAACTCTGCTAATGGTAAAATGTTGCAGGGAATTCATGGAAGAGCAGCAAAAAGTAGCTTACAGATTGAGAGAATTGATTTTTGAGATCAAAATGTTAAATATTTATGGTTTGGCACATGAAGATGTGAGAACATAAATCTGAAAATAGTTAGAGATGTGCTGGGAATATTTAGCATAATTGAAAAGGTTTACAACTGGGAGAAGTCAGATGAGGACAGTTCTTGGAATATGTGGAAGGACCTTTTAACAGTAAGATGGATAATCTGGTTTAGTCATCTAAAGTTAGTCTCAAAAGCTTCATTTTTGGGGAATTTAATAAAAACTTGAATTGAATTAAAAGAAACCCTCCTGAAAGCATAACTGCAGCAATGAAGATGCTCTAGATTGGTTTTTTGCTGTGTTACTCATCGTGTTCATCGGTGGATTATGGAGAATTGGGTTGTCATCTAGCACTCCCTTACCTGTTGTCATTGCCAGTGTTCCTCTTCACTTTCTAAAGTCTCGTTTTGAGTAGGGGTGCCTGTTTAAAGAAAACAGAAAAGCAACAAACAAAAGCTAGGGTGTGAAAACCCTCCCTGATTTCAGTTGATGGGGAAACTGAGCTGAGTCAGGACATAGATAAGTTGTGAAGCCCCCAGCGAGCATTTCTTGTTTAAACTGACTTTAAGCTAGAAACAGAACTGCAGTAGGATTGCTCACTGAAGAAAGATGTCAGTAGAGCACGGCAGCTGCAGCTGCTTCTTAATACTGTGTTAAATGATACTGAAGAATATCCTCTGCTGTCATTTCAGAGTGGATTGGAATAGTAATCACATTTCCCCCCCAAGAAATTTCTAGATTACAGTGTAATTGTCTCTTGCCTTAAGTTCCCATGTTTTGTGACTCTTTTTGGAATCGTAACTGACAGTGTAAGATTTGAAAAAATACAGCATGATTCATCGTGCTGCTAACTTTTGGCTGGGTTATGAACTGAATTCTGCAATAGAGGATAACAGAAATTAATTTATACAATAAATCTTTAAGACAGTGTTGAATTAACTTAGTGTTCAATTAAAAAATAAAAAAAGAATTCTTTTTTTTTATTGTTTGAAATGAGTATTGACTTAAATTTGCACGTTATGCAGGTTATAAATCAATCACCTGGAAGTGTTCCCTTGTAATTCTAGGTAATTTTTACCTGTGCTTTACCAGTCTTCTGATGCATGGACTTTTGTGTTACTTGTAAAAGAAAATCTTGAGCACAAAATTTATGGTAGATTTTTCTAGAAGAAACATCACGGTTGAATAAAGAACATTACTGAAATGGAAAATGTTTGCACATTGTGATTTTCAGTATTCTTCCAATATTCCTTCACTTAAGACTCTGAAACTGTTTATTTGATCCAGGCTCATTTCCTTTCCATTAGCAGTAGAAATGACAGATGGAAAAAAGAGTAAAACCCTCTCAAGAACTTTTCTTCTTCATCCCAGTGCCTGTATACAGTCCAGTACAGCTTTAAATCATCCTCATTTAATTTGGACTTTTAACATAATGCAATAATTTATATATCATTCCGCTTAGAAAAACCAGATGTTGTGTTTGTGGTATCTGCTGTATTTTTCTGGATAATTTTATATATTTCTTTCCTAGGGAAATGAAATTTATATGACCACTTTAACCGTTTCTCCCCTGCCCCAGGTACATTTTGACTAATTTCAGCCAGCTTCAGGGAAAAGTTAAATATATTCCTGTAGCTTGATAACTGGAAAGAGAAGAGATATCCTAATTTATGTCCCAGTGAGGAAAGGCAGAAGCAGGGACTCAGCAGTTACCTGCTCTGTTCCCTGTGCCAGTTGGCATGGATTAGCACAGGGCCAGCCAAAATCATTGCACTGCCCACTGTGGTTGATAGACAGGTGAGAAAGCTGTGGGTAGCTTGGGGGGGGTACGATGAGGAGGTAGGAATGTGGATATATGGGAGTGGAGATTTTTGTGGTACAGTATTATATGTCTGTACAGTGTCTTCCATGAAGACTGGATTATTTTGGGTTTTGCAGAAATAGGAAAGCTCTGTACTAATTCATATTATTTTCTTAAATGCTTGCAAGTCTTTAAGTATATGGAATCAAACTGGATGAGGGTTGGCTTTCGGGTGTGCTAGTGTGTGTTGGTACCATGCTAGCTCAATAGATACTCTGGACCTGCTGGCCATGCTTCTTTTGATGCAGCCCAGGATATGGTTGGGGCTTTCTTCTTTGGACTGATCTCAGTGCGTACTCTGGCCAGCCTGTACTTCTGCTTGGGTTTGCCTTGACGCAGGTGCAGGACAGTAGTTCACGTCTAGAATTCCTCAGCCAAAGATTTCAGTAGGCCATAATTGTATAAAATTTAATCAGCTTTAGATCCGTTTGTTATTTTGAGTGTTTTAAGGGTTTTTTTTAATACGATTGCACACACACAAAAACAAAAACAAAACAAAACAACAACAACAACAACAACAAAAATAAATCTAATTTCTGTCCTGTGAAGGCCAGGGGTAATGGTCTAGATTCACTCAATTACCTGAAAATCCTTAAAACAATGATGATTGAAATTCTCTGGTACAGAGCTTAGTTTAAGCAACAGGTTGCTGACTGGACTTAGGTGTAGTAGTTCAGCAAAATCATACTGGGGTTCCTTCATCACACTTCTGTGAATGTGATTTGCCTCTCAAATCTCATTTACTGACGCTTTGAGAGAGGTTCTTTAACTCCTATCTCACAAGTTCCCCTGTAGTGAAAATAGATATAAATAGTTAATTTTACTTTCTTCACAATTCTTTCTTTTCCTGGAATTTTCACCTAGCATCATCAGTTCTACACAATCCAACTGTGGCATGTTAAAAAAAAAAAAACCCAATTAGTTTTCAGATCTTTAACTGCTCCTTAACAACTTGAGGTTTCTTTGTAAGCTTTACTATGGTGATACCTTTAATTTTCCAGAGCTTCTGCTTTGTCTTTGTTTCCTTGCTTGGATACAGCTTCCAGTAGTTGTAGGTTGATGTTTTAAGTCAAATACTTTTATAATCTTTAATTGTGTTTGGTTTTCATTGCTCTAATAGTCTCTTTGATACCGTCCTGTATTTATAATGAATGTCTAATATGATCTTTCTGCAGTCTTATTGTTACATTCAATCTTTTTATTTCTGTATCTTATTCTTCTAAGTTTTCAAAGTACTATAATAAATCTGTAACTTTGATTTTTAAAAAAATTATTTATTTATTTAGTTTAATTGAAGATTTCCTGGAGTATTAACTTGAAATTGATAAGGAAAGAATTATTTCCCCTACATGTCTTATTTTGTACAGTGTTTGAAGAGGAGGAAATAAATGTCATGATGAATAATTTTCATTGCATAATCCAAGAGTTCATATTGGGGATTTTTTAGTATTAGTGATGGTGTTTAGCCCTGAAGGGCTACTGCTTGTATAGCTCCTTTATATTTATGGCATGAATTACTTTATTTACAAAACTTTGATTCTGCTGCCAAAAGATACTGCACAAGGCTTGAGTGTTATCTTAGGCAATTTGGTTTTGTGATGGGATATATAAGAAATTCCTCCCATGTTGAATTTTGTAAAGAATCTACACTAGAAGTCTCTTTTGCAGATCATAACTTCTATCTACTGGAGAGGCAGAAGTTTGCTGTGTCTTTACAGGTGTTGTCCTGCTCTGAGAGAGAAGCCAGTTGTGTTTTGTTTTGTTTGTTTTTTTCTTTTTTTTCTTTCCTTACTGGTAGGAGCTACCAACATGAATACTGCCCTTCCTATTATCTATTTCTGGTGAGATATGTGAGGTGGCTCTTTCTTGTTAGGGAAGGGAGTTTCTAATAAGAACTATGACTTCTACTTTCTTCTTAATTCTTGAGTTTTGATATGTTTGCTTCAGGCACTCAGCTACCTTCATGCGTTCTTGTATGTATTCAGCATTTATTGGGTTTTTGCCCAAAGAGCATGAGGCCCTTTAAAGTATATTTAAAAAAAAAAAAAAACCACAAACCCTCCACCCCCTCTTGTGCTCTTTACTTTTGCTAAGAAACATGCTACTGTCCCCAGGCAGTGCTTGCTTGTCTTTAGAAACTGACTACATGTGACTTTTCTATCATGTTTGTGACTTGAACCTTAACCTCTCCTGCTTGTGTTCCCACCTCAAAGATTTTCAAGGTAGCAACACGGTTCCTCCTATATATGCTGTGAAAAAGATATATCTTAATTTTCAGATGAGAGTTATATCACGGACCAGAGAACCTGTTGCCAGAGTAGAAGAACAGTTCTTAAACTCTTGCACCTCTTGAGTTAAAATTGCCTTTGGAATGCCTGATGTTTGAGTTTAATTGTCAGTTATTATGCGAGAAGATAAACAGACGTGATTGCCTGAGACACAGTGTATCTTAGTTTGACTATGCCTATTGTTTGAAGGATGGCTGTGCTGACTGTCACCTTACCAACATGCTCCTCTTTCTCCCCTTTTGGGGAGCTTCTGATTTCAAGTGACCTCTCTCAAATTAATGCTTCTAGTGGGTTCTACTCTGACACTGAATACAAATAACTTTTCCCTACTTACTGGCTGAGCAATTACATGGCATGAGATAGTCTGTAATCTTTGTACAATGGCTATACTGCTTGATACTGTGATTCACATTAAGCCACCTAATTTTGTTATATGTGCACTTAAACTTTGAAGTCATTAATAGCTAAAGCTATACTGCAGTGATGTTTAAGGCTGAGATATTTCTCTGTTGCTAAGTAGCTTCTTAGGAAGTTTTGAATTTCAGAGTAGAGTGATGAAATATTATTGCAGCTTCACAATTGTATTTGGCATTTTGATACCTGCTTCTGATATTTTTCCAGGTGCATTATATAGTAATCACTCAATGCTGCTATTTATGCTTAGTTTCACAAGGAGGAAAAGTTTATAAATAAGAATAAAAATTTACAATACAATTTCTTCTCCGTAGCTTTATCAGTATTATTTCCTAAGGTTAACAGAAATCCAGTTGGTGTATTTTTACTGAATGCTTCTGGGGAAATAGGGATTTGAAGGATAGTGCTAACAAAGATAAGGTTTTCTGTGAGAGGTGCCTGTGTTTGCCTTTCTTGCAGTAGGAGCAGAGTTGTGTCTCAGAATCATTGGTATAATGGAAGATTACTCTGTAGACAAACCACATATTGTAGCAAATGGAATTGCTCCCTGACACTGGCCAATGATTTAAATTTTTACTTGTAAATCTGTTTTTTAAAAAGATAATGTCGCCGTAATTTAAAATAATGAAACTACTTCATGTGAATGCTCAAAGAACTAAAAAAAATAGTTTATTCCATAGAAGTGAATCTGAGAGCTGCGGTGTGAGAATGATATACAGGGGATCAAATGCTGAGGGGCTTAATGTCATGCAGGTTGTAATTGTCCTGTCCATTTTTCTCTTTAGGATATATGTTTCTGTCTGGTTTTAGTAAAAATAATAATTCTTTCCATTTACTTTAAAAAAAAAAAAAAAAAAAAAAATTTATTTATGTTAAGAGATAAAAGGAATTTATA
>JANHGN010021985.1:15019-29083 GCA_024605025.1 Megaceryle maxima | reverse complement strand
GGGAGACCTAACAGCCACCTTCCAGTACCTGAAGGGAGCTTACAAAAAGACTGGAGAGGGCCTGATTACAAAGGACATAAGTGAAAGGACAAGGGGCAATGGTTTTAAATTAGAAAGCAGTGGATTTAGGGTTAGAAATAAAGAGGAAGTTCTTTGCCACGAGGGTGGTAGAACACTGGAACAAGTTATCCAGGGAGGTAACTGAGGCCTCATCCCTGAAGACATTCAAGGTGAGGCTTGATGAGGCTCTGAGCAACCTGTTCTAGTTGAGGATGTCCCTGCTCTCAACAGGGCCATTGGACTAGATGACCTCGAGAGGTCCCTTCCAACCCAGACATTTCTATGATTTTGTTCCTTCAAAACTGCTTTTAAACAGTATTGCCTTCTTTTGTCTTTCTAGTAGTTTCAGAAACTTGAATTTAAGGAAGTGGGTGAAACAGAAAAGAGAAAGCACAGGCTCCTGAGTAGATATATATGGAAATGCACAGCCATACTGAAAAATTAATCCTCTTTTCAAAGTCTGAGGAACCAGTGTATTCTCCATTAAGCTCTGCATTTCTACATCAAGCTTTTTTGTGCAGTATGCATATACCCAGAAATACAACAGCAGGAATTTTCTGTAGTCAATAGCCAAAGGAGAAAAAAAGAAAAAAAAAAAAAGAAAACTGGATGTTCAGAAACAGTTTCTGTCATCTGGTACATAAAGATTACATGAAGATAAATAAGGTCATTAAAAAGATCATGAGAATATGATAAGTTTTACAAATAAACTACAAAATTTCTCTAAAGCAAGGAAGTACAAATCTCAGTAATAATTACAGGAAGATATAGAACGCCAAGCAATATCCTACAATGCTATACAATTTAGATGAAGAGCATCCTCACATCTGTTGAAAGAAAACTGCTTACTTACTAAACATCATGTAGATTTTTCATATTTTTAGACTAAATACATAATTATACACTATTTTTAAACAAAACACTGATTTCTGACTATTTACTCCCATTGTTCTCTCTTCACCCTCCCTCCTAAGCCTTCCCTTCAAAACAAACAAAAAAACCATAAAATAATCCATTATTTGCTCTGATATTAATTTTCCTAAATTGTGATCTGCCCAATCTAACTTTGTTATATAGGAAACAGAACAGGTTAAGGCCCAGGCCTTTGTTGAGAAATCACCTGGATATCTCAACATATTAAATAATTCTCTCTGCAATGCAGATCCCATAAACTAAGGCTAAAATATCAACGTTGGACACTAGATGAAGAAATGTAATTCAGATAATTTGTTTCAATGCTGCTGTTACATTCAAGCGGAAAGGGAGTAGGAAATGGGAAGAGTTCAGAAGCGTTAAGACCAGCACAATGTCAATAAAACAAGTACTACTCCTGGTTGGTGATCCATCCAGTGATTCACAGTTGGTCTTCATTATCTTTGTAATCATGACATACTTAAGATCTGGGGCAATCACATCTTTTACAAACTAAAAGACTTGCCCTCAAAAATATCTCAAGGAGCCCAAATGGGACAGTTAATCTTTCACAAGGATTAAGAGAATTAGCACTTAAAATGCAAAGGAAGGGAAACATAAACATTTTGCTGTGTCTGGAGTCAACATGGCAAAATGTAAGCTGAGCTCTTATGCTTTCAAATCTTCAGTAAACTACCACAAAAGTATTGAACAAGATCTGATCAACCACTGATGGAGCAGTTATCTTCTTTTAGAGACCTTTTGCTCTGGGGCTCACCTCAGCCATAACATTGTTCTGGTTGTTAAGAAATAGCAGGCTTCAGTGGATTTGCATATTGAATATCTACTCCTGTGTTCCCTGCTCTTCTCTCACCATGCCTCTTCCCAGCTTACAAAACAAATTGATTAAAACAGACATCACATTTAAACAGGTAATTGTGTTCTACCTCAAAAGGAAGAAAAAAAAAAAAATTCCCTCTTAAATGTCGAGTTGTCCCATTGCCAAGTATAGAAAACATTCCATTCTTTTTCAAATGGAAAAGTGCCATTGAATTTGTTTAAACATTTTACAGGTAAATTCTATAGAAATGTACTCCTTAATGCCAATGCCTGTATGTTCTGCTAGTCTGCACACAGAATACCTGGAAAGCAGAAAATACAGTAGCTGTCTAAACCAGAATGAACAAACGTGGCTCTTGGGAGAGCTACCAGGAAGAACTACTTTAACACTGTGCAGAACAGTATTTTGGGGGAAAAAAGGTGGTCAAATATAATCACTTACAGCTACTTACAAGGCTGCCTTAAGTACTCGTTAAAGGGGTTGCAGAAGCAGCTCTGACAATGAGAAGAGTACTTTTTAAACTTAAATTTTAGACAAGTAGTTAGCTGCTGTTGGTCTTGTGATCACAGGGCCAATAAGTTCAAAAATACATAAATTACTATTACCCAAGAAGCAGCACAGTCTAGGTCAGAATCATTTATCACCATCATAATATTGGCTTTGTTGACAAGGACATGGGAAAATAAATAAATAAATCCATCAAACGAACTACCACATCCAAATAAAAGTAAGGTGGATGCAGCATTGCCTCTGATTTTTAGGAAACCACTACACATTACTGCAAATTTCATAAACTTTGAAGGAAAACCTTCAGAGAAGCCTGTAGTGCCCTTGTTTGCTAGGCATCCATTGCACTTTGAAGTCTGTTATTTACAATGCACCCTTAAAAAGCATTTTACTTCAACAGCTAACTGTAAAATGCTCTCAATGCAGGACACATACAAAAGAGGGTAAGTCCTGTTCTCAGTGTGTAGAATTAAAAACTCTCCCAGAAGAGCTTGCTGCAGGAAAGGCTGCACCTTTCCTAGACAAGCATGAATCAGCTTAGTGCGAGAGCACCTTTCTAGATTGAGTTTCCCATTAACACTTGTCAAGGTGGCAACAATGCACACCACAGCTGGCTGTGCTGCAGTCCTGTCACATGTCTGGTGCAGAGCAGAGGCAGACACAAGGCCTCAGTTGGGCTGGAACAGCAAATTAAACCCTCTGTGATTGCTCTGACATGAATTGTCTCCTTGGTTCCACGCTCCACCCTAATGCAAGCCCTGGTCTGCTACGGGGCCGAGGATAATGCTTATATATGTTTGAACCATTACTTCCTGTAGGCAAAAAGAAGTCTTTCTTTTACCATGTTCTCTCCTGATGGCAATCCCTGCTTTACTGTCACCTACAGGGGATACAAGCACGTGTGCTGTGCCTGAGGCAGAAGCAGTCAGAATAGTCCCACACTTGCAGCTGATTATTACTTTGAGGAGACCTTTTTTCCATAACTATGCTGATACCAATATTGCAGAGTGAGGGAGAACAGTGTTTCCTGCAGACAACCTACAACAAGCTTTCCCTAAAAAAGAAAAATTCTTTCCCTCCTCCAAAATGCACATCCAAAGCAAGTATTACTCTTCCTAGCATGAACTCGCTTACTCCCTACGCCCCCAGCTCTCCAAGACAAACAGAACTGCCATACTTTCCCTGTCTAAAAACAGTTACCAGTCAGTGATTTTGGATATTTTGGGAAGAATACTTAAGACAGCCAATTGTATGATGTTAAAACAGGATTCAGAAACACATATGTGGGTTGAAATATATAAGGAAAGCGAAGAGAACTGGAAAGGGGAAAAGAGGATACTGTCTGAAAGCCTCTAAGGTCCATCACACTCACAGGGTTACATACTTCACAGTTATCCAGTGATGGCCTAGGGGGAAGATACAAAGATGTTCAAGTTGTTGGTTAAAATATGCTACAGCACTTCTGCATAAGCTTTCCAGAAATTTCTGTGTTACACACCAGTGTTAAACAGACTTTTGGCAGCACTAATACAATACAAGCAGCTGCTGCTCCAGAAAAAAAAAAAAATTCAATATATCCACAAATACCAAGGAATAGAGAAGCACTGGTGAACGGAAAAAACATTGCCTGGATGCACTGCCAGAAACACATTTTGGAAGTAAACAGCCACTTTCCTTTAAGGTGTTTCAATATCTCATTCTCGCAGAAGACAGCTAAGTTAAAACTAATCAGAAGAGTCAAAGTGAGCTGTCCAACAAAGCTATGGACCTTGGAACAGAGTTCCAAACCACAGAATATTACCTGGCATTTTTTTTGGGTGATTCACAGAGCTGTTTGTTTGTTGTTATATAGAAGCACTGTAGTAGCAAGTTGTGTATAAACAACACCAAACAAAAGTCTTATGAGTAAACATTCATTCTAAAAATTCTCTCTCATCACTAGGATAGTGTAGCATTCCTCTTTTCTAGAAGAGACAAAGTGACAACATAACAGCAAAAACAGCACAATCAGAAAAAAGCAACACCAAGCAAATCAGAGACTGATAGTGAGTCATGCAGATTATCCTGGAGATATCTGCCAATAACTGCAAACACTGAAATCAAGACTTGAGTTGTTAGAAAGACTATGTGAATCCTAATATAGGATTATTCACTATGCAGAACAAATTAATTCCAATTTTTCTCCACAAGACACAAAACAAGTGGCAAACTCTGCTGTAACATATAGCAAAAGCTAAATCTTTTAAGAGCCTTCTCAGCTGAACTATAGAGAAGATAAAAAGCACACCCAAATAACCACTTGAAAATTCACAAAAAAGTGTACATTATGCCAGTACAACCTAGGCAGTAAAAAACAAACAACACCCCCCTGCCCCCCACTTAAAATTAAAATGTAGCCAGTGATGCAAGTCTATAATCCTAATTAACCCTCAAGTTTTGTACAACTTTAAGGTAAATCTTCCACGGATTAAAGTCCTAAGACACAGATTCATGTTTTCAGCAAGAAAGCAAGACAGTATTTGTTCTTTGGAGATGGTAGAATGTAGTATTAAGATAGTAAGATGCTATTCAGCCGTTTCATAACACATTCAGAATCCAGGAAATATGTCCAAGCTCTTCATAAAGCCACCTTACTTATATCCTGCATTCTCCTCCCACAAAAGTCAAATAATGGCACGTGAAAGTGGGGGGCGGGGGGAAGGAAGTTTTCCACTTGAAATAACACTGCCAATTAACTGAAATATTCCCAACATTTATACTTAGGCAAACAACTGAGTCTGAGAAGCAGTAAAAATTCACTAATTTTGTCTACAAGTTCTTTTCATTCTCACCTCTGTTTACTGCCAAACCTCCTTCCCAGATGGGTGGTAAGATCACTACTAGAATAACAAGTAAATCATTATTGAATCTAACCTAAAATTTGGGATACATTTAGATTTAAATTTTTAAGTCCTCAATAGCATCCTGATTTCTGTATTTCATGTTCATTTGCTTTAATCTTAAAAACTGCTCAGACATACATGATCCTTCTATTTTCATAAGACCACTGGGCATGTACTTAAAAAGGACTATAAATCACAATGAAGAGTGTTGTGCTGATAGCTTTTACAACGCTCCTTCCACCTTAACCACTTCCCAGTTTTCAGTCAGAGAATTTAAGGAGATATATGCACATGGCCAAAACACTACCTTCAGACTCATCAACTTGATCATCCTCACAGAAAAAAAGAAAAAGTAAATAAGGATCCAAAAATTCAGAGAAGCCGAAAATCACAGCTCTAGGCACTACAAACCTTAGTTACAGAGATGGCAGTTAAATTATATCAGAATGGGTTATAATTCCAACTCTCCTTCCTGAACTGGGGTATTCTTTCATTAAAAATTTTTGTGAGTTTTTTAAAGTGTTCACATACCATCTTGCCAGCACCCATATATTGTAGCAGTAAGTTAAGGAAGTTAAGATACAGTATTCTTAACTCCTGAAGAGAAAGTTAAGCTTTTTACCTTTTTTCCCCAACAATTAACATATAACATGATCCACTTCGAAATAAAAATAAAGCATCAGTGAATTTCTTGTGCTTGACCATATGATAGATTATAGCACATACATTCTTGCATCATTCAGGAACAGCTCTGCCCAAGCATCTCCTCACACAGGAAAGGGATTATTTTTTCTTTTCATAATCTTCCTCAATCACCAACCTAACATATTTAACGCACTGATCATCATTACACTTAGATTTCATATTTGAAAAATTCATGTCTCAACAAGATTAAATGCACTAAAAACAGAAGAATAATGAGTTATTGATTCTATCCAACAGCACCAGTGACCCGAGTAGTAACACTGAATTTGGGAAGTGAGGAGAAGAACTGATAGAATCACAGAACTTCTCAGGTTGGAAAAGACCTTCAAGATCATTGAGTCCAACCTCAACCTAACCCTATTACCCTGACTCTAAACCATGACCCTGAGCACCACATCCAAATGATCTTTAAACACATTCAGGGATGGTGGCTCAACCACTTCCCTGGGGAGCCTGCTGTTCCAGTGCTTAACAACCCTTTCTGTAAAGAAGTTTGTTCTGATATCCAGCTTAAACCTACCCTGGTGCAACTTGAGGCCATTTCCCCTTGTCCTGCCACCTGTCACCAGTGACAAGAGACCAACCCTGCTCTGACTACAACCTCCTTTCAGGTATTTGTAGAGAGCAATAAAGTCTCCCCTCAGCCTCCTCTTCCCCAGACTAAACAGCCCCAGCTCCCTCAGTCTCTCCTCATAGGGTACGTTTTCCAAACCCTTCACCAGCCTTGCAGCCCTCCTTTGGACCTGGTCAAAGGACCAATGTCATTTCTGTATTGAGGTGCCCAAAACTGAACACAGTGCCGAGTACAGGGGCAGGATTACTTCCCTAGTCCTGCTGGTCACACGATTTCTCATACAAGCCAGGATACCAATGGCCTTCTTACCCACCTGGGCACACTGCTGGCTCATGTTCAACTGACTGTCAATCAATACACCAAGGTCCTCTCCTGACAGGCAGCTTTCCAGCCACTCCTCCCCAAGCCTGTAGCATTGCCTGTGGTTTTTGTGACCAAAATGCAGGACCCAACACTTGGCCCTATTGAAACTCATACAATTAGCCTTGGTCCATTGATGCAGTCTGTTCAGGTCCCTCTGTAGAGCCTTACTACCCTCCAGCAAATCAACACTCTCTCCCAACTTGGTGTCACCTGAGAACTTACTGAGGGTGATTCAATCCCCTTAGAATATTGAGAGTGCCCTGAAACAAGTTGGGAGAAAAAGAATAAAATCCATTTATGTTGTGTTACATTTTTATTGCTATGTTTAAAAAAAATTAATGAGTTGATCAAGAACCCATTTTCTTGCACATAGAACAAAATACAACAAAGTAGCAAATGGATTTTTTTTCTTCAGATAAAACAAGTTGTACTTATTTTAAATCTCCCAGTGAAAATTTACTTCCCTTACTTACAATTTTAAGTAGGAAACAGATGAGAGGACCAGCTAAACTACACTATTAGTGCATTTATTGTGAACCAATTTGTCCAAATCTCTTCCGAGAATATGAAAGACTAACTGCTATTACTGATTCCAGTTAGTGTATTAAGAACTCCTGAAAAGTACTAAAAGACACTGCTGTCATAATGGCATTGTACCCAGAGTTTATATAACCACTAGAGAAGTGATAATGGTCTGTCCAAAAGCAGAGACTTGGACAACAGACATGAGTCAAACATGGTTCATAACCTTCCCAGTGCTTTCCCCTCTGCAATGTTGGCCAAAAATGCAAGTGCTTTTGCTTTTTATGTCAACCAGAAAGACTAATGGGATATCACAGACATAGGGCAAACACAGCATTAGTATTCACGAAGCAGAAAGCAAATGAACAACAAATAACTAGTTCAACTTGAAAATTCTGTAAGAAGCCCCCTGTTCTTTGCTTCTTCCCTTTAAGAACAGCATATGCTACCACATGTGCTTTAAAGGAGTATGCTTGCTTACAGAGGAGTTCAATTCCTTTGAAGAATCCCCCCTGTTCCAAACATACATACAAGAAATGGTGTTTAGAGTCAGGATTTAATATTGACAAGGGCATCCATGACATTCAGTTCTAATACAGAAACATTTGAAGCACTTCAGCCTGCTGACTCAGAAATTCATTTCTTTGTATCACATCTAATTCACAAACATTCCTCACTTCATTTACTTGTACTATTTCTTTTCTTTCCTTGGAAAAAATGCTGAATTTTTAAGTAAAGGTGCTTCGCCATGCCTCAGTAATTACTTCTGTCACCAAGCATAAATCCTTCTACTACACATCAGAGTTGGAAATTCAAAAAACAAGGTTTCTCAAGCAGAAAAGTGACATTTCCAGGCTAAGCCTTCAAAAGTTTTATTACACAAGTTAGAAAGTTACAGAAGTAGGATTTCAGCCTTCAAAGTGTCTAGAGGAAAGCTTACTGCATACATGAAAGACCACAGAGTGGGTAAGGATTAGGCTAACTAGTATCCAAATAATGCTCCTGAGTTCTGCCCATCTCTACAGCCAACTGGACTCCCAAGATGCTGCCAAATGCCTTTGAAAGGTGAGGAGAAGAGCAGTGTCACCATCTCATTCAGCCACGTGTAGACATTTTGGGAGAAAGAGCACAGGGCTCGTGTTGTTCCTAACCAGACGTCAATTCCATCTCTTGTGACAAAAGATTTTTAAGAATTATTGCCTCAATTTTCCTACCGGCCTGAAATCCATCTCTCAAGTAAATGCCACACTGGGTTTACAATTTTTCAGGTTGCAGCAATGAATTTGAAGACTGCACACATATGTGTACACCATATGCATGCACCTTATTTGTTCAGACTCAGTGGGTGAGATGCGTTACCTCCCCTCTCTCCCCAGTTACTACCAAACACATCAAAAGCTACTACTGTGTCCTGGAACAAACCCAACCAGCAGGTGTTTGCACACTTAAAAGTCTGATCATAGCATGGGGGGTTTGCTGGATCTTTTTCTCCACACAAGTGAAAAACTCTCAGGTCCCTGAAGTCTGAAAGGAAGGGTTAGTACCGATGGGGAGAGATGCAAGAAAAACAATCATCAACTGGCCTTAACACAACTACATTTTATGCTTTTAGTGCAGTTATTCTGAAGATATAAATATTAGCAAATCATAGATTAAGTGATTTTTAATAATAAATTCCAGGTTGACTACAGAATGTCTTCCAGAACTAGCAACAGCAGTAGCTAGAACACTATATTTAGCCTGGTATTTATGCCTGGCTAGTTACAAAGTCAACCAACACTCAGGTAGACTGGGTCACTACTTTAACTTCAGAGTCACATGCCTTCTTTTTCAAATCATAAAAAATGAATCATTTTCACATAAAACCTCAAGAAAGTAAGGTTAGGTACTCAGTTCCTTGGTCATAAACATGATTTAGTGTCTCAAGCCTTTAAATGAATGCCTGAGACAAGACCAAATGTCAACAAGACCACCACTCCTTTCCCAGTGGCATATACAGAAGTCCCTTTTGAAAACATAGAATGATGTTTAAATCATTAGCTCTCCAGCCACTAAGGGATGTGTCCAGACTACAAAGTAAGCTGTCCTGACAGAAGTAATAGTACCACTTTCAGAAGGTAATAACAGTGTCATAATATAGTTCCCATAGTCATCCAATAAAACATCCCCATGAAAATGTCAGCAGACAGCACACAGCAAACTGTTCTGCCTGTGAAACTGATATGTGTGGCAGTAAAAACCAAGCACATGGTTGCACATGTACTCCAGCACAGACACTGTTAAGTCCACATCCAGAAGTCTTGCTCCATTTTCATTCATTGCTTAAGTAGAGATACTGCATCCACTGTACTAAAATAAAGACTGATGTAAAAATAATAATAATTATGCTAGATGCTATCACCCGCTTACTTTAAGGAAACACACAAGAGAAAGGCAAAACCCTCAAGAATGCATTGGTTCACGTTGGGGTCCTGCTCTGCATTGCTAGACAGACATCTATGGAAAAAAGTACTCAAAAGCATTGCCACTGCAAGTCAGTCAGATCCATTTTAAGAATTTGCCACTGTTGTGGTTTAACCCTGGTAGGCAGCTAAGCACCAGCCTTCCACTCACTCAGTCCCCCACCATGGGATAAGGAGAGAACTGGGAGGGTAAAAAGTGCAAGAACTCATGGGGTGAGATATAGACAGTTTAATAGGTAAAGGAAATGCTGCACATGAGAGCAAAGAAAAACAAGGAATTTATTCACCACTTCCCATCATCAGGCAGGTGTTCAGCCACCTCCAGGAAAGCCAGGATCCATCACACATAATGGTTACTTGGGAAGACAAACACCATCACTCCTAATGTCACACCCCTCCCCTTCCTTCTTCCCCCAACTTTATATGCTGAGCATGATGTCATACAGTAAGGAATATCCCTTGGGTCAGTTGGGGTCAGCTGTCCCACCTGAGTCCCCCCCCAGCTACTTGCGCATCCCAGCCTACTCACTGGTGGGGTGGTGTAAGAAGCAGAAAATGCCTCAATGTTATGTAAACACAGCTCAGCAATAACACAAACGTCCAAACCATAGCACCATACAAGCTACTATGAAGAAAATTAACTCTCAGTCAAAACCAGTAGAGTCACATTGCTTAAATACTTCAAGAAAACTATCAAAAAGATAGATAAGGAAAGCAAATTTTTACACAGGAATGAAAGATCAGCCAAGCTTCGTCAAAACATAGATCTTCCTGTCAAAACCTTTGGAGCAGTGGGAAAGATATCACTTGGTTCAGCAGAGTTCACTCGTTATTTCAGAGGTGAGGGCAACATGCATAGCATACCACTCTTGAGGAAAGAATGTCTGAAACAGAGATCTGCCCATTAAAGTATTTTACTAGTCACTAATTTTGCCCTCGTCTGAATTTTTACCTGGCACAACCCCACTAAATATTCCTCACAAGTTACTCATCTTTGAGCACATATTTAAGTACACACAAACTGCACAAATTAAATGCAGTTAACTGAAGGAGAATTCCCAAGTCTCCAAAGCTATAGAGATTTTGATAAAAAAAGGAAAAGGTTTCCTAAGATACTACAGGTTTTATCACTTGCACAGCACTGACTGATACTCCCATCCGTGGCTGCTGAACTGAAGGATCTGCTTCAGTCCTCACCTGTCTCAGCAAACCACAGTTACCAAGACTGCACTCTTCCATTATATGTTTAACAGAAAGAAAATTTCTTCTGGGACATTATTTACATGTCCCTACTGAGCAACTACCAAGACAAAGAGAATCTTATAGTTCTGAACATCTAGTGGAAATTTACATGCATTTCAAATGTTCATAATAGCTTTATGCTGAACCTCCCCATAATGTCACAAGGCTAGAACTGTTTCATACCAGGTTCCAGGTGGACTTTACAGTGTTGATTTTTGATCTATAAAATCCTAAACACTCTTTCATTTTGAGATACTGGCATAGCACAAGTAGGACAGATCCTGGCACAGAGGTATTAAGTGAAGTGCCCTATCTAAACCATTTCCAGCTAGGGTCTTCATCCCTCTAGTCTACAGACTTGTGTCATTATGCCAATCTCTTCACAAGATCACAAAAGGGATGATACAAAGTAGGACTTACTGACACTGCAAATATTCACAGTAAAGCTCATAATACAGTCCAGTTGGTTTAGTCCTACTTACATTCTTGCCAAGATACAAGTTCAATAAATTCAGCTATGCTTAAAGAAAAATAAATTCAAAGCATAGAGCTGCTGTAAACTTGCTTAAAGACGACAAAAAAACTAGTAAACACTAGACTCCCTAAAACCAGAGGCAGCAATTAAAAACCTCAAGCTCAGTTTCTACTTTAATGTAAATGGAACGATGCAGCAAAACATAGAAATTAGTCAATATCATCTTAGTGCAGAGCAAGCAGAGGAAGACAGCACCTAAAAAGAAACATCAAAAATAGTAACACTTGCCACTAGGTACTCCAAATGTGAAATGCATTTCAACCAGGGAGTGAAAGGTGTCAAAACCCAATGTCCACTGCTAACAACTTAAAGTGATCTAGAAAGACACAGCATTCTCAGAAAATTAATCTTTTCTGAGAATCTGATAAGCATGTTATCCACATTTCAAAATACCTTCTCCCATCCAACATATATTCGTGTAACAGCTGCATATGTCAATTCCAAAAAAGCTCTAAGGTAAAATAGCTTAAGATGGCATATCATGGTAGGTAGAAATTAGTAAGGCTGGAGGGGGTGTCTTAAGTTCTTAATATTTCAAACACAAAGCATTTCTGCAATCTAAACATAGCTACTGCATTTATATTTGCATAGATTCGACTACAATGATGACAATACAGTTGCATTATTTTACTCATGTTGCATGTAACAAGTAGTTACCAAACGGTAATTTAACAAACCAGTATTTATCAAGCATGGATCAAACATTAAAAAAATAAATAAACAAACACAAACAAACAACCCCACACACAAAAAAAAAAAACCACACACACACAAACCAAAACCAAACCAAACAGATTTAGTCTGAATCTGCATATTTCTCAAGAACAGTTCAACAGAGATGAATAAGAATGTTCATAGCATTCCTTACAGGAAGAGGGGCAGGGAAGAGGGAGGAGGAAACAGCTAAGACTGTTCCAGCCACACAATTTACTAACATCCTATGGGCAGAGGTGATCACTCAACCTAGCAATGCGGGTAAACATCACTGAAAAAATACAGCAATATAAAACAGCAGGCAAATGGGTGGCTTTGGCTACCCTGAGTTACCAACTTTCATTGGTGAGCTCAGGGTCAAAAAGTATTAATCTCTGTCAGTCATGATGAAAATTCTCTCTGCTTTTCCTTCTCCTCACCCTGTCCCTGCTTTGCACATTAGGACTAGAGAATATAATCAGTTTTCCAAATCTCAGATCTATCACTGGGATAGATTTCCTCCTATCCAGCTAGGAGGAACACACAGCCTACACAACTAGGTGATAAGATTCCCCTGAATTATTTTTTATTCTAATCAGTATCCTGTTTGTTTGTTTAGGAAATAATAGTAACATCAGAATAACACAAAACTTTCATAACTCTCCCTATTTTCTCCAAGAGATTACTGTTTTGTTGTTTAGTTGCTTTTCTCACTCATTTTTTTCCATTTCAGTTTTGAGACACTGGCTCTTGCTCCATTTCCAATTTTTCTTACTCAAAATACTCTTCTGTTACTGAGTTGTTTTGTTTTTTTCTCCTGTGCAAAACACTTTTAGAATGATCTTAACCCGCTTCTTTTTACAGCAATAACATTATAATAAAACGCTGTAGGAAATATAACTACAGGCATACAAACACAAAACATTCTTTCCTATGTAAGCAGGTCGCATGGGTGTTTGACTGTCAAAATCCTTGAGTTAAATTATTAACTTCAGTTTTTAATTAGGATGAAAATAAAGTTTGACAGAACTTCTAAAATCCTGTCCTAAGAGATTCTAAATGTATTTCTACTGTATGAATTTGATTCACTTTCAAGTATTAAAGAATATATAATGCCATTCAGTTACTTACATTTCCACATGAACTACTGATAGCACTTGGAACATTTTAATTTTTACCTGTTCTAAATAAATTAGTTGTCTCCAGATTAGCAGGACAATTTTCTTCACCGCATTTCACATGTAATGTTATATAAAGCTAAACCATTTTATTTGTTTGTGTTACTGCCTTATTTGAATTTTAAGTTTTCTTCACCTTAAGTATCTTTATCTGGTTCTCCCTCACATCCTCCTCAGACATCCTACCACCTTTATGACATCTCTGTAGTCCTTCACAATCATCCTGCATTCCTCAAGTTGTAGTTCAACAAGTATCAAAAAGTGTCAATACTACACACCTTAAAGCTATGCTACTACCTCAGTGTACCTAAATAAGTGTGAGTGTTCTAGTTAAGCCCTCTACATCAGGTTTGGGATTGAGAAAAGTTTTTGAGTTAGAAAATAATTTGTTTAGGGATGTTTTTATAGCAAAGAGGTGCATTGCTGATGAATATCTTGCCTTTATCCTTGTTAGACTACAACATCCAAACAGGTAAACAGACTAATCAGCTTCACTCCTTGAACATCAGGTTACTGTTCAGTTACTTCGCTATGTCTCCTTTCTAGTAAAATTAGGGCCTGATATGACTGTTTTCTCCAATATCTAGA
>JANHGN010021984.1:86347-112524 GCA_024605025.1 Megaceryle maxima | reverse complement strand
AAAGAGACCCAGCTCCCTCAGCCTTTCCTCAGCAGGGAGATGCTCCACTCCCTTCACCATCTCTGTGGCTCTGCGCTGGACTCTTTTGAGCAATTCCCTGTCCTTCTTGAACCGAGGGGCCCAGAACTGGACACAACAATGAAATGCTCCTTGTTTTTTCTAAGTTTTACTGCAGTGTAGCACACAGTGTCCCTGTGGATACGGAGCTTTGACAAAGGATGTTTAAAAAAAAACAACCTACAATGACAGCCGAACCCCAAAAAAAGGCAAAAAAAAAAAAAAAGTTACCCCTTCTTTGTTTGGTTTGTCAGGGACAATAATCTGATAACAAAATTAAGAAGGGCAGCTGAGTAGATCTAAGAAGGAGAACTGCACTGGAGTGTTTGGAAGATATGATGTCTGTACAGTCTTGTCCTCACAGAGCCTCTATTTCTGTACCTGATGGGGTCATTTCATGAATGACCACATCAAATTTCTTCTACTAACTACATTCTTTCCCTAACTTTCTTTCTTCTGCAGCTCCCTAGAAATGGGATACTGAGGGAAGGGGAACCAAGTACACTTTTGCTATGTCTGTTTCTGTATTGCCTTTATTCTCCAGTGACTGGAACTGTTGCTCATCATTTTTATATTTTGCAATAGTTTTGACGTTGTAATGAACAGATTGTAAAGCCTTGGATATCATTCTTCTCTGCCTCAGCTTTTGGAGTGATCGTGAGGTTAAAACTCTGCTGCTTCCAGTTTTGCAACTGGCATCTTCTGACAGGATTGTCCTTTGTATAGTCTTGCCTGTCAAAGAGGAGAGAGCTTAGACACTTACATAGACCAAGAAAATACTGGAGATGCCTTCAACACTTTGCTTATAAGGCACTTGGTTGTTGACAGAAGGAAGTTTGTACATAGCAGGCCTTTCCATTAGTTGCAAAGATAATCAGTTACCATGAGAGGTCCCAGTGACAGTTTGGATCCAAACCACAATTCCTTCCATTACTTCATTATTAACTCCAGTGAAGACAATGGAGAAGGACACTGCTCATAAGATCTCAGGACTTGGTCTGTGCTTACAATGGCAGAGTAACAGCTCTGGTCTCTAGAAGCAGCCAGCTGTGAGTACAGTTAAACTCTGTTAGAAAGCAGTATGGCCTCAGAAGCTCCATTTGAAGTGGGAAAGGTTGTCTGTTGCCCATGCCTCAGGAGGTGATTCTCTCCTGGGTGTAGAGCTGTTAGCAACACAGTTCTATCTGATCTTAATAAGAAGAATCTCCTGCTGCCACCTGCTTAGACCTTACAAACTGAGGGCTTTGTCTAAAGAGTGGTCTCTCTAACTCCAGGATACGGGTACAGTGCTTGCTTTAAACCAGCCTGTTTGGGCCCTGGTGCCAGTGTAAACTGTGGCAGCATGTGGTTCATTGCACACTGCAAGGTGGCTGCAAGAGTGCTTCCTTCCTGTGCTTATCACCAGGCTCTTTATCTGCATCAGAAATGTGCAGTTTATTGCTGGTTTATGTACATCTGCAGCATGTTGTGTACATCGAGTCTGCTCATACTTAATCACTGTTTGGAAAGCAGAGCTTCAAGGGATATGGAGATGATGTGGCAGGATGGTGGTACTGGAGCCTCTGCAGCTGTCTTTCTAGAAGCTCCCTTTCTGTGTTGCCCAAGTTTGCTTGGCTGGCAGTATGCAGGCAAAAGCAAAGAGGGAAATAGCCCCAAGATGGGTATCTTGATCTTGTTAAGCACATCTCCTTCCTCTTCAGGCAGTTTGCTTTGCAACTCAGGTAAGCATGTTAAGGACAACATCAAAACCAGTTTGGAGAATCAGTAATTTGTGACATGTAGTAGGTTGCCAGTGGTCCCAGATCTTCGAAGGGAAATCCAGCTCCCTATCTAACTGAACCTCAAGAGCTTGACAGCCATCCTGCAAGCCCAAATGTGTTTGAGAAAGCTGTATTGGGTCTGCCTGAGCTGGAGTTAATTTCCCCAGAGCAGCCCTCCCAGTGCTGTGCTTGGCAGCGAGAGCTGGAAAGGTGCTGATCACACCCTGGGTTGTGGCTGCTGCTGGGCAGGGCTCGCACGGCACCGGGGCTGGTTTCCAGCATTCCCTCTGCAGTGGGATGGGGGGACAAGATCTTGGGAGGGGACACACCTGGGACAGCTGACCCAAGCTGACAAAAGGGACATTCCAGACCATATGATGTCAGCTGAACTATATAAGCTAGGAAAAGGAGGAGGAGGGGGGAGGCATCTCCTTGTCCTCCAGAGGAACTGCTACGTGTTTGGAGCCCTGCTTCCCACAGAGGTGCCAGACATCACCTGCTGATGGGAAGTAGAGGATAAATCTTTCTTTGCTTTTGCTTCTGCTCATGGTCTTGCTTTGCTTTTCATTAAGCTGCCTTTGTCTTAACACACAAGTTTCATCTTATTTTTTTTCTCCTGGTCCAGCTGTGAGGCGGAGGGGGAGTGATAGAGAAGCTCAGTGGGCACCTGACATCCAGCCAAGGTCAAACCACCACAAAGGGTCATTAGCTCCATGAGATGATTGAGAAGCATGCTTGCAATATGACAAGTTTGTCAGGCGAAGTTTGAGGTACAACTGCTCTGAGGCTGGAATAAGAGCCTCAGAATTGTAGCCCACTTTTGAGGCAGAAGTTCTAGCTGTGCAAAGCCATCCTTCTGCTGAAATTCACCAAGATGCTGGCCTGAGTTTGAGAAAGTGTTTTCCTTGTTGTTTTGATAGACTCTGCTAGCCTTGTTTTATTCAGTGGTTGTACCTCAGGCCCTGTTTTGTTGGCTGCGTGTCTAGCAGTGGCTCACTTGGCCCTTTCTTTTTTCATCACAGATCAAGCAATCCCATGACAAGTAAGTCAGCCTTTTCCACTGTTTGTCAGACACTTAATTTAGCTCTTGCTCTACAGCAAAACCTGGTGCAGTTATTTATATCAACATGGCCCCAACAACTTAAAACAAATCAACATTGTGATTATATCTCTGCATATTTTATTGCCTATATTTAAATCATGCTGCTCTACAGGGGCACCTGTTCCTCTGTTACCACATTCCAGTGAAATGTCCAAGGAGTCATCAGGATAGAAAATGGTCTGTGAATTCTTTACTTTCTATAGTAGTCAGTGTCCCTTGGAATAAACATTTTTTTCATTGTTTGTGTGCAGTTTGTTAAACATTTTGCAGCTTAGGATGGCTATGGCATTTAAAGTGGTTTGAGTTTTTTATCTGTGTTGTTTTGCTGGTTATTTTCGTGAGCCTGAAAGTAAAACGTGATGCTGTATTTATTTCAGTATTGCAAATATTTCTTCTTCCAACAGTACCAAAGCCTTAGATCTGCTGATATTTACTTTGTTAGCAATTTCAAAGAATTCTATTAAATAAAAGGGGCTGTGTAAAAGCCCTTAACTTGCTCAAAACTTAAATCAAGCAGTCAAGACATCAGAGAACCTGATTTGCTAAATATGCACATATTTTCTTGAGCCAACAGTGGCTTCTCTTTTTTTTTTCCTGTGATCCCTTATCTCCTTTACGAGACATCTTCTGAAAAGGGAAAAGATGCTTCTAAAAAGTCCAGATTAATTCCCAGCACTTGTTTATCCTGAACACTGCAAGAGGCAGAAATGGTTTTGAAGATCAGTGTCTGATCATCACATGAGGCGTGTGTATTAAATAAGGAGACAATGGGGACTCCATGGTCAACCTTTTATTTGCCATTTCTTGTCTTCAGAGTGCTGAACGCTTTTCAATGCAGGGATACTCTGACAGTTGATCCCTGCTAGATGTCTACATCTATATCATAAACCACAAAATGTTTTAGGGAAAAAAAAAAAAAGCAATAAGATGTTGTATCATTGAGTTTTGAGGATTTGCCCGTTTCTTTTTTCCTTTATAGTTTTTAACCACAGATACAGCAGTAGTGTCTATAGAGACACACACGTTCTGCCTCTTGCCCTGTTCATGTGTGATTCTGCAGACATTCAAATTCGTCTTTATATGTGCAATTTGTGCTATGAATGACGTTCACCTAACTAGATGTGGACTTGTCTCATAGGACTATACCTGAGCATGTTAACCTTCAGCTCCCTCGGTAGTCAGGACAGAAGTAGGTGTCAGTGGTCACATTCAGAGAGGGGCAATGAAGCTGGTCAAGGGTCTGGAGAAAATGTCTGCTGAGGGACCTGGGGTTCTTTAGCCTGGAGGAGGCTGAGAGGAGACCTTACTGCTCTCTACAACTACTTGAAAAGGTACTGGTCTCTTCTCCCAGGTAACTAGCAAAAGGAAATGGGCTGAAGTTGTGCAGGGGAGGTTTAGTTTAGATATGAGGAAAAATGTCTTTGCTGAGAGTGGTGAGGCCTTGGAACAGGCTGCCCAGGGAGGGGGTGGAATCACCATCCCTGCAAGGGTTCAAAAACCGTCTGGATGTGGCACTTCAGGACATGGTTTAGTGGTCCTGATAATGCTTAGAGGACAGTTGGATTCGATGGTCTTGAAGGTCATTTCCAATCTTAATGATTCTCTGATTCTATGAATTTTGTTCAGTGCATTTGATAACCCTCTATTTCCTGGTGGGACTGAACACCTCATACCCATGTAGGCTTTTCTACTTAGTGAGATGAATCTCATGGGCAAGTGTTGCTTTAAGTTTTTCACAAACAATAATCACTGTGATCAATGTAAACTCTTCCCTCATTTAGAACATCATCAGAACATCTGAAGGAGAATACCACTTGTCCAAGTGAAACTCTGTAGTGAATTTGGTCAGGCAAAATGCAATATAAGCATTTAAAATCTGACAAGCACAGCTGAGTTTACAGTGCAGTTAGACAATGTCAAGGATTTTTTCATAACCAGAAATGGAAGGGCAGTCAGAACAGTGCCAAAAAACATATAATTCATTAGCCTTTCACTGTTGTAGCTGTCACTAGTTCATTAGCTGTCACATGGTGATGTTCAAGTCCCCCTTTTATTTACTTGAATTCTTTGGTGATGTCTCTATTGACATGACAGTTTGTAGTCAAAAGCAGATAGCTGCTCTACTTGTGCATCAGGCAGCCACATGGCTCTAACAGGAAGACTCATCTCATCCATCTCCTTTCCAGCCCTACAACACCTGATGTTCAGATCTTTCCAAGGAGGATCTCGGTCAACTTGTTGTTGTGTCCAGATGTGGCCTATTCAGAAGACAGACCAAATTGACCTTTAGGTGCTGCTAAAGATTTGAATGAGATCAAACATCCTGCTGTACTCCCAAGGACTTAGTACAGACCTGTGTGCTGTTCAGAAATCAGTCAGGTATGAACTTGAGTAGAACTTAAAAAAAAAATTAAAAAAATATGTATTTCAGGGCTCTTTTAGACTACAGGAAAAGAATATATGGTCTGTATCCTAAAGGGCTCTAATTTCCTATACGAAACCAACAAAAAAGCCCAGACTGAGAAGAAAATAGCCCTTTTACTGGTGAGGGGAGCAGTGAAATGTGAGGACAATGGATAATTCCATCTGAGTGTCCTAAATAGTCTGCCAATAACTTGCTGCTTTTTGATGCATTTGTAAGACTGACAATGGGAATATCAGGTAAAAAAAGATTCAGATGAACAGTGGGAATAAGACACAGAGGCTGTTGAAGATTGAAGATTATGATGTTCTTAGACATTTTGAGTTTTAGCTCCCAGTTTTGCATAAAATTTTAAAGCCTCTTATTCTTTTGTACAAGCTGGGGGAGGAAGAGAGGATTATGTAGCAGTGGGAAGCTAGTCCAAGTGAAAGTTTGCATTATCTCCTCTTTCCTTCTGTTTTGCTCTCCCTCCTCTTCTGTCTGAATTTTCCTTGCTGTTTCATTTGCTGTGCACAATACCAGCAGCAGGTTATTATTAACTGGTGTAAGCAGATAGTGGTTTGTGCTGAGTTGAACTCATAACTGGTGTCCTGACGGTGTTACCAGAGGACAAATTGAGGGTGTTCTTCATTCTTTTATTTTTAATTTATTTTTTATTTGAGTGCTCTGACCTAAATTTGCACAGCTGTGTTCACATTTAATCCTGCCTAATAGCTCACAAGCTTTATATCTTTTAAGAGCAGCCTACTGGCACCTGACATTTATTCTGGCCTTCCTTCTGTTCTGCCTGATAAATCCTCTGGCACAACCTGGTATTTTTGGGTTCCCCCTGCCCCAGTAGATTTATTCTTTCATTTAAATACCCTTTAAATGACCAGTCTATGAAGGGTATAATCTAGACCATTGCTTCTCTGCCTTCTTGGGTTTAGTGACCTGTGCAAATTCTCCAGGGTGGGTTGGTACTACAGACAGAATATGAGAGGAATTGAAGTTGTTGACTTGTTTTCCTTTGGATTCCTTAGGTCCAGTCTGTTTTCACCCATGACTTATGTGGACCATATAGTGATAGAACAACAGGAAATGGTCTGAAGTTGAACCAGGGGAGGTTCAGGCTGAATATTAGGAAGAATTTATTTACTGAAAGGGTTGTCAGGCATTGGAACAGCCTGCCCAGGGAGGTGGTGGAGTCACCTTTTTGGAGGTGTTTAAGAGCCAGGTAGATGTTGTGCTTAGGGACATGGTTTAGTGGTTTTGATAGGGCTGGGAATAAGATTGGGCTTCATGATCTTGAAGGTCTCTTCCAGACAAAACTATTCTATGATTCTCTGATATATTTGAAGCAGAGGCCCTCAGCTGTGGAGTGCAAGTGTTTTTACTTGTAACACTAATTTTGTTGCTGAAGGATGCATGGTTATCTACCCCTAGTGAACTAGGGACCAGTACTAAGTTGTAAATTCCAGTCATGCTGGCTGAAGATGAAGCACAGTGGAGTTTGTAAGTGAAAAAAAACCCCAAACATAAAATAAACCAGCTCCTTTCCTATTTGCTCCACTCTGAATACTTTTTTGGGTTATGAGTAATTTTTTAAAGGATCATTTATCATTTGTCTTCTGTGTCTCTAACTCCTAACATTTTAGTGGCAGCAATCGATGAACCTTGGGAAAAGTGATGATGGGTGTTGTACTCTTCATGAATACATGTCTAATGCATCTGGCAAAATTGTGAATATTGATTTTTCTGAGAATATTAAACAGGAAACTTTTTTTTTTTTTAATATTGGAAGATTATATTCAGGGCTTGCATCCAAACTGAGTTAGCTCTTCAGAGCAGAAAACCAAATTAGTCTTTTACATTTTCAACTAGGCGAAATGCTTATGCAGTGAAAAAAACCCCCACATTTAGTAGATGAGATTGAATAAGACTATATGCCTTGCATTTGTTTTTATCTCTATCACAAGTCTTTATTTTGGCTGGCATATTGAAGAAAAAATGCAAAGGATTAAAACAGACTGGAAACCTAAAACCCTTAGCAAAATAGCTGCAAGGGATTACTGCTGTCTTTTGCTGTGATACTATCTCATTCTGTAAACTGTACTGAGTATTGTTAGGTGTTTGTAAAGATTTGAGATCTTATAAAGTAATCCCTGATACTTCCACGACTAAACAGAGCATTAGAAGGTTTCTTGTGGCTAAGAAGAACATGATTTCTGAAGGAGACTTGAGACTAATCTTAAAAGGTAATACATATTAAAACAAACAGAAAAATCATAAGCAGTGACATGAAAGTTGTGGATTTTTTAAGTGCACTTAGGAAACAAACTGACAAGTATTGTGGCTGAATCATAGAATTGTTTAGCTTGGAAAAAACCCTTACGGTGATCAAGTGCAATGGTAATTGTGTATGTGCATCATCTATGCAAATTTGATGGCATATATTCCTTGCTTTCACAGAATGGTAGGGGTTGGAAGGGACCTCTGGAGAACATCAAGTCCAACTGTCTTGCTAAAGCAGGTTGTCCTAGAGCTGGCTGCCCAAGAACACATCCAGGTGGGTTTGGAATCTTTCCAGAGAAGGAGACTCCACAACCTCTCTGGGCAGCCTGCTCCAGGCTCTGTCGCCCTCACAGAAAAGAAGTTTTTCCTCCTGTTGAGGTGGAACTTCTCGTGTTCCAGTTTTTGACCATTACCTCTTGTTCTATCACAGGGCCCCCTTCTACTTGGTACCCAACCTTCAGATTCTTGTAACCATTCCTAAGATCTCCTCTCAGTCTTCTCTTCTCCAGACTAAACAGCCCCGGGGCTCTCAGCCTTTCCTCCTAAGAGAGATGTTCCAGTCCCTTTATCATCATTGTAGCCTCTGTTGGATTCTCCCTAGTATTTCTCTGTCTCTCATGAACTGGGAAGACCAGAACTGGATGCAGTACTCCAGATGTGGTCTCACTGGGGCAGAGGGTGAGGAGAACCTCCCTCGACCTGCTGGCCGCACTTTTCTTTATGCAGCCCAGGATACCATTGGCCTTCCTGGCCCCAAGGGCACATTGCTCTCCCATGGAGATGCTTCAGGCAACTTTGTTACATACTGTTAAGGGGCTAAACATTGAGCAAGATGATACCTGTGTTCCACTGAGTGTAGACATCTTGATTTATCAATCTGTTGAATTTCTTGTACTTCAGTGTGAGAAACTGGATATGAAGCAGAACTTTTTTGCTCCTGTTAAGCTGTGGCAAAAGGCAAGACTTGAGGGAACACATATTTGCTCTCTTTCTATGACTGAGGATAAATTCTGTTTGTTGACTGTTACAAGAAGGTGGAAGGTCTAATTCAACAAGTCAAAGGGATATAAACCCATTCTTGAATCACATTGCTGAAGAAAGACTATAATCTTTGGTGATTTCCCTGGGGCTGACACACGTTTCAGGAAATAGGAAGTTTTGTAATGATTCAATTAAAAAGTTTACATTCCAGTAATTCTTTGGCCTCAACAGTGCTGGGAAAAGAAATAAAACTGTTGTAGGAAAAGAAGAGATAAATATCTGAATAAAATTCAATGCCACCTTTACCCAGAATATTCTAAAAATATATTACTCATAGGAGATCCAGGTTCTGGGCCCTATTACATCAGCAGTTTGTACTGAGAACGGGTAAAAGATGAAATACTGTAACTACTCATTTACTAGTTTTGCTAAACAAGCCTTGTCATTTCTTTGTATCTTCAGTATTGTATTTGGATTGACTCCTTTTAAAAGTGTAAAAGAGGCATCTTGCCATCACCCAAAAATCTTAGAAGAGCATTACTGACTTGATTGATATTTACAAAATGAGGTGTTAACTTCTGAAATCATTTGTTTTGTTGGAAACCTCACTTCTCTGAAATTTAACTGAAGCATTGGCAGAAAAAACTGCCAGGCTCTGTAAAGTGTAGAATGGTTAATGACAAGGGTGTAGTGAAAGGACTTACTGACATCTGTGACTTGGCTCAAGCAATTAATGTATGCTCAGAAAAGGCTATTGAGATCCAGTCACTGCTGGAAGAACTGGGATCCAGTTCAGCTGCATGAAGGTGAACACTGGAGCCATTTAGTTAACAAAGAAAATTAACTAAAAAAGAGACTTATTTAATGAGCGTGCTTTATTTAATGAGTGTGCTTCTTCTCAGACCATGTTTATGTGTATTATCCTCCTCCTACTGTGTTCCTCTGGTCCTTAGAATTTTACAGTGGCTGAAGGCATTTGTGGAGAGGAGAATAAGGTTATCTCAATGTGTGACTTAATTTTACATACTTAATCAAGGAATTCTTCCTAAATAGATATTCAAATTAAAATGCCCAGCTTGCAGCAAATTCCACCTTCTGAAGAAATTCACAATAAAAGAAAAGATGCTTTGAAAGCTGTAAGGGCAGTGATGCTGTAATGGAGAGAGTATGTGCTCTGTTTCCTGAGAGGCAGCTTTATCCTCCTAAAGGTTTCTACCTTTATGAGTCATTGTCCTTTGTCACATAGTGCTTTGTTCTTTTATCCTTCGTGGTTGTTATTGTTGGGGGGGGTTTGCCTTCTTTTTTTTTGTTGTTGTTGGTTTTTTGGGGATTTTGGGGTTTTTTGTTTGTTTTTTTTTGAGTTGGGTTTTTTCTGTCTTCTGTGATGAAGGTGGACAAGAATGGTGAAAGCATTGTCTGGTTTATATTAGGTTTATTTTTTGCTTGGATGTAATTGCAGAAATGCTGGAAAGTTCATGCACTGTCAAGAGTATGCAGTGTCCTGTCCTTATTTCCACCCTGCTCTGTCCCCATCTCACCTTCCTCTTCTCCCTTGGCTTGGGTTGATGCTGACTGCTGTCTCAGCAGGGTATTATCAGTCTGATTTTTAGCTTCAGGGTGTTTAACAGTCATGTGTGCGTGGTACATAACCAACTAATCACCTTCTGTCAGAGGGCTCGGGTCAGTTGTCTACATCTCTAAATGGTCATTAGAACAAATACTGTGAGTTGAAAAGATTGCAGAGAGCAATGGAGGGTTAAAGATGAAAAAAGCTATTGCAGTGTGGCCAGTATCGTATGTTGAACAATCTCCAATCCATGTTTCTCCACCAACCACAGTGGAGATGCGGGGAATAAAATCAAAGCTTTAAAAGTGCAAGTGAGACAGTTTCCAATCTTTAAACATAGATTTTTTCATAGGGCTTTATTTGTATAAAGGGTTCTGATTTTCAGTTAGTGTCTCCTTGCTACAAGTAAAATGATAATTGAAGTAGACGGTCTCTTGGTAGGACACCAAGTCTAGCTGGAAGGACTGGCAAAAACTTGTAACATTGGTGCACGCAGGAGAGCACAGAACAAATAGTGACAATGGCAGCACCTTATGAAGCATTACAGTGCTCTGGAGTGATGAGAATGAGCAGGAGGACTGCTTGTACAGAAGCATATGAGCAAAACACTTCCTGTGTTGCTTTAGCAGCTTCATGTTGATATTTACTAGTGTTGGCTTCCCTTCTCTCCTGGAAAATGCAAAGGGTTTGACTTAAAACCAGATATTTTAGAAGACCCAATGTACCTTGCATGGGTCACCTCTATATTTTCTTGAAGCTGCTTATTACACAAATTGATGATACTTCACCACTGGCAGCATTCCCTATTGTGTTTAAAGTGCTGATGTACTGGCATCCTTCACTTCAGTATTATTTTTACTGACTCTTCCTTTGTTTATAACGAAGGTTGCCCTACAGTCATCAGTGAGGGATGGTCAGAGGTCCTTTACAAGCCCTTGGTTTTGAAAGGCTATGATCAAGTTCCTTTAAGCAGGTGCCTGATAGAGCAGTAGAAACACAATGTATTATAATAAGTACTTGTGTTTTCATGATCCAGGTGTGCCCACAGATGTTTTGTCAAATTTCATAGTTTATTCCATTGAAGCATGATGCTCATGTCTTAGAGCAGGTGATCTTTGTACCTTGCTAAGTGCCACGATGGTAAGGTGCACCAGAGGCCCCTTTTTGTACTTGTCAGGTGTTCCATGAAGTTCCAGGGAACCTCCCTGCTGCTGGAAGCTCAGTCCCTGTCACCATTTGACGTAGATTTATGTCACCAATCCTCTGGTGGGGTGGCTGGAAGCCCAGTCTGGTGCAGTAGTTCTGTACTCTTTCATTCTGGTGATCGGTAAGGGAAATAAAGTTACAGAAAACAGTTTGGTGGCTTTTGCAGGACAATTCTTCTATATTTATTTTGAAGAGGCATAAAGCATGCAAAATAAAATGTAAATACAATGAAGACCTGTGTTTGTATTTCTGAATATTTAATTTTTCACTTACCATAGCTAACCTTGGCTTCATGAATTCTTTCGATCTTTGACAATATTGGTCCTGGTCTGAACTGGCCAGCTTGTCCATTCACACCTCTTCTTGTTAAACAGGTGTCTTCAAAAGCATGGACTTCCCTTTGATCCTGAGCTTTTAGTCTAGGGAAATATGCTTCAGCTTAAAATGCAGATTTATCCAGAGGCAGTTCTTCCATTTAGCACTCTCCTTAAGGCTAAATACCTTGTCAGAACATTGCTTTGTGGCTTTGTATGGTTTTCTCTTGACTTCCCAGATGCAGTCAGCTTTGCTTTGACACTGTACACTCAGGCAAGACTGTCTCACCCGTAACCAGGTGGGTATGTGAAATACAGGCTTTATAAACAGCATACAACTTCCTGGGCTGAGCAAGAAGGGCAAAAGGAGAAAGGATTAACCTCAGTCCTGATGAAAAGTGGGAGAAAGAAAAAAAAAGAATAGTACTTTGTCAAGTAACAGCATTTGAGTTTACCTTCCCTGCTCCTAAATCATGGCCTGACACGAGGTGAAGTTCCTTACCTTGGAGGCATATCAGATGCGTAGCTTAGCAATTGTCTTATTGTCTTTCTCACAGTCATAGACATATTATACATATGCTGTGTACATCTTGTGTCCCATTCTTCTCATTACAAAGTCGACATCTGCAGTGTTACTTTTTGGGGAGGGTGAATGAAAAATCAACAACCTTTTAACTCTGGAATGAGCTCTTTTGAAAAAAAAATCGTTGTTTTTGAGAGGATAGCCAGAAAGAAAAGCTAGTTTAAAATGATTGGTGTAATAAGCCAGTCAGTTGGAAAATTACTCATCAGGAGTGAGCACTGAGACTTACCAGAAAGCTACAGCCTAGTGCTTATCTGAGGACTTCAGGTATTAAACTCCTCTTCATTCCTCCTCTGTTGAAGGAAATGGTTGTATCTTCGAGTGCCAGGGAAAGGACTGGTCAGGACATACAGGGAAGTTCTTCACTTTGCAGCCTGAGCTAGATGTCCCCTTAAAGCCCTGTATATCTCAGATAGGGGAATGCTTAATAGCCGTGACATGGGTCTTCCTTGGAGATTGTACTTGGCTGCTGTCAAGCAGCTACCAAAATGATGCTTATGAACGCGTTAATTAAACAAATCTGATCTCTGTCTTCTCAATGATGCTAGAGAAAATTTCCAGACAGGTTGCAGATTGCCAGAAGTAGATTTAGAGGAAAAAAAGGAGGAAAGGGTAAACAGGAAAAGGAAAAGCTGTTCAAAAGCTGTAAAAGCCCTTGGCTTGCCTCTGTTACAATTACTTAAGGGTTTACACTGCTATGTTCAATAGGGCTGCTTTGGAAACTTACTTTTGCAAAGCTTCCTCGTGTAAGGTATGACCTTCTGTCGTGAAAGGGTAATTTGGCAGAAAATAAACCCCCTTGCATTCCAGCTCATCCTCGGGTATCAGAGGGGCTGGGGGTGGCTAGGCTTAGATTCTGGAGTGATAACCAATTTGGCACTATTAGTCCAGCCGCATTCTATGTATCTGAACTCTCCTGGCTCCGGATTCACTGCCAGCGCTGTGCAGTCTCACGCAGCCAGGAAGGACCTGGTGGCACATAGTGAGAGACTCTTGTGAGTGGCAGTGGGAATAGTCCAGTTTATTGAAAGCAGCAGAAGAATCACAGAATGTCAGGGGTTGGAAGGGACCTCAAAAGTGACCTCTAAAGATCATCGAGTCCAACCCCCCTGCCAAAGAAGGAACACCCAGGCAGGCCACACAGGAATGCGTCCAGGTGGGGTTTGAATGTCTTCAGAGAAGGAGACTCCACAACCTCCTTGGGCAGCCTGTTCCAGGCTCTGTCAACCCTCACCATGAAGAAGTTTCTCCTTATTTTTCCATGGAATCCCCTGTGTTCCAGCTGCACCCGCTGCCCTTTGTCCTATCACTGGATGTCACCGAGCAGAGCCTGGCTCCAGCCTCCTGACACTCCCCCTTTCCATATTTCTAAATATTAATGAGGTCACCCCTCAGCCTCCTCTTCTCCAAGCTAAAGAGACACAGCTTCCTCAGCAGGGAGATGTTCCCCTCTCTTAAACAAAGAAGTGCAGGTTCTTACCAATTGCTGGTGATAAATACACCGTATGCAAGGTACCTGCAAATACTCACAACACTTTAAATTAAAAGAAGCAGCTCTAGAGGGATTTCTGAGTTTTCCTGGGGAAGTCCCTGGAGAGTCTGGATCTTACCCAAAGGTGTCTATGCGGGGGAGAGAGGCTCCATCCCCCTGTGCTGTTTACGGGCAATGCTGTGCAGGGAACCAGCATGGAATGGATTCCCTGCATACTGGTTGCACTCCACCCTGGGAGCTTCTTCAGTGTTATACCTTTCCTTAATGTGTGAACAATGCTGTACCTTTCATATGATTTTAATTTCTAAGTCACCTCCAGTCATTATTCCACACTTTCTGAGGTCTCTTCCAAATGGAATTATTCTCTGATTCCAGGAACATAGGAGATATTATCTGTAAATGGTTGTGATGGTTCAAAATCTTGATCTGGCTGTTGTGGCCGATTAGGTGCTTTGAGTGTCAGTATTTTCCTTAGCAGAATCTCTTCCATTCATTTCTCTTTAAATTATTCATATTCCCTCAGAAGTTTCCCTTCTGGGACTTAAGTCATAGGAGGGGTTAAAAGCAAGAAAATTCTGAATTCTGCTGGCATCTATCTAGGTTTTTTGTCTGTGCTTTTACAGCAATGAGCTGTGCTGACCCTGGACATCTTCCATTTGGTAAAATGGGAAGAAGAAAAAAAATAAAATCAATTTCCTATACAGAAGTAGCAGGAGAGTTAATTAAAATTTGCTTTGAGATTCTTGCACATAATATGTTATTTACTTTTTGCTTCTTATCTTTTCCATAATGTTATCATTCTGTTCTCAGGCTTAATTAGACTTTTTTACTTCTCTTAATTACTGCTTTGATCCGGCTTTTAGCGAGTCTTCCTGAAGATGAAGCCTAATGATATTATTGGAAAGATTCCAGTTGATTTCAGTTGATTTCAGATTTGCATGAACACCAAGATGCTGAGTAAAATGTAGTAATCCATTGATGGGTTTGTTAAGCAAAATACTTCAAATGTTTATAATGCCTGTATACGTGTGTTGTTTAGGTGATGACCTGAAAAAATCATGTCTGAGGTCCAGGGAACGGTCGAGTTTTCTGTGGAGCTACACAAATTTCATAATGTGGACCTCTTCCAGAGAGGGTGAGTTGATGCTTCCATTAATTTGCAGTTGATAACAGGAGAGCGGTTTAGAGAAAAAGAGTTAAACTGCAAACCAGATTATTTTCTGCCAAATGCAGTTATATTTCATGCAATCATCAGGGCGGGGAAGGATGTCATTGGGCTTTCATTGCTGTCAAGGAAGATCAATGTACATTACTTTCACTGTAAAGTCAGACTGAGTGACTTGTTTTTTGTAATAGAATGTTGTAATGCTCCAAATTATTTTAAGCATCTGTTCAGATATAAGTACAATTGCTGCTTTAAATGCTTTGGGATTGGTTTTGAGCCTCTGTGCTACATGAGAGCTGCACTGAGCTATAATGAAAATGTGTTCATTTTAGGGTCATTAATCTAATGACTATATTCTTTTAATGAAATTTATCTGAATCCCAGCATTTTAGAAGACAAAATGAATGGACAACAGTGTATTTCATGGACCCTTCATGTCCAGTGTCCACAGATGACATTCAAACAATGGAATTTTATTTTCTTTCATCATTAGCATTGATATACACAGAACACTTCATAATCTCTTTCAATCCTTGGCTTGGCACAGAGGTAGTTCAGAGCTGATTTATCTATCTCGAGCACCATTTCCTTCAAGGAAAACATGGAATTGTTTCAGGTATTGGGATGGATCGAGTAGAGCTGTTTCTGTCTATATACAGGCTTTTTGTTAGTTGTTTTTACTGTGATGAACTAGATGGAAAAGATGTGGTGAACTTGAATGAAGGAAACACAACTCTGTTTTAGCTGGCGTCTGTCATTCTGTTCCTGTCTCCATCTGAATATCTGCCAACTTAATGTTAGAAAGCATTCTGACTACACCAAGTACTTGTATAATATATGTGTGTGTGTGTGTAAAATCCTCTCTGCTTCATGTGCTTGGTTTGTCTGAATCATAAAAGAAATGTCCTGTGTATTCTGGTCCTTATGACCTTTGAAGACAGTCTAGCTATAGTTTTTTTTCCTTGGTTTCTGGTAATCAGTGTAGTGTCTCTGATCTTCCTCACATTTGAAAATCCACACCCATCTGTGGATTTTTTTGGACTTAGATGGTAGAACGTTTAGAGGTTAGCCAGGAATCTTCCCACTTCTCATGTTACTGTGTGATGAGCTCCCTGTTTTTTTGTCTTGCTGGACTGCATTTGTATTCAATATTTTCAGTAAAATGCTTTCTTTGGCTTTGACAGTCAGACCAAATCTCTGGTGTGTGGGTAAACCTAGCACTAACACCGATAATATATTCTGCTGTCACACTAATGAGTTCCTAATTACCCTTGCTTTTTTCCCCAATGGCGCTTACCTTGCTTTGCTGATTAATATTCCAAACACATGATAGTATAGGTTATACTGCATTAATTTGTTTGCAGTCATTTTTCTTTCTGTGTATCCTGCATAGCATCACATTTGCTTTCCTACTATAGTTTTATACCTTTGTAGGTCCAACAGAATCCTTTATTGTGTCTCATATTTGCTGATCAGTATCCCCTGGCTGGCTTCATCTACCTAACAGCCCCCATCACTGCAGTGGGAAGGTGTGAAGGAAAGGAGTGGATGAGCTTGCCTAATTTCATATTGACTTGGGCATGCTTTTTATTTATTTCCACTATTGCCATTGCTGATATAGACATCTGGGATATCTCGGATTGATACATGATCTGCCCAGATGAGAGGGTGGTAAAAGTCATAATGATGGGAATTTTCTATTTAACTACTGTTTTCCTTCTTTAACTGCCTTGTAAAATGAGTCAATAACATTCTATCTTGCTGAAGGCCAGAAAGGTGATTTATGAAAGGCTGTCCATCAGGACAGCAGTGGAACTGAATTGAATCTTAATTTCTTTGGGAACCAAGCCTGCTGTGTTTTTTAACAACAAAAGCAAGAAGAACAGTGGTGAATATTAATAATTCATGTCTTCTACTTTTTATCCTAATACTTCTGTATAAAAAAAACCCAAACCAAAACAAAAGTAAAAACCCATAATCAAAGCCCTGGTGATACATCTCCACAAATCTGTAACAGTCCTGCTACCCTTTGCCTAACTGGCATAAGGTTGAAATTCCTGTGTTGGAACTGTGTAGCTGTGCAGAAGCAAGGATGGTATTTTCCCAATCACTTAAGTCTTGGTTAACTGTTCTTCTAAAGGCAGCACCTTTAGGGAGAGTGTGGCTGGGCCAACAGTGAGCCCCTTGGAGAGAAGCACTCCATGCAAATACCTGAATGAATAAACCAACAAGGTTTAGCAAGAGAATCCTGGGAGAATCAGCCCTTGTGGAGCCGTTAGTTGATGGTTAATATTCAGACTTGATTAAGGACACAATCTGCTGGCCCTAAGCCACAAAGTACCTTAAAATGTAAGGCCTTCAGTAATGGTCCTGTTCTATTTTTGATATCACTATTTGGAATTCTGTATACACACACAGCCAGTTGCCACCTCTCCCTCCCCAGAGAAATGGAACCTCTTTAATCTATCTGAATTGCATCTTGTGATATCTGAATCATGCAGCTTGACCTGTATGAATAGTTAATATTGAAAAGAGACTCTGATAAGAACATAGTGAGGGTGGTTGTTTGTAAATATTTGTTATGGTTTTGTTGCTGACACACAGAACAGTCATCAGTAAATTATGTGTTGCAGGTAGTTTACTCTGGTCAGTTAGTGTTAAATGTATCTTCTGAAGCACAAACATAACAGTGTTAGTATTTATAGACATCAAAGGTTAAATGCTGTAGGTGCTGCATAGAGGGGAAGAAAGAACCTTTTCTTTGGTCAAACCAAATGCTGGTTGATGTCAGAGTTTGAAAGGTTGAGTACTAAGTAATGCAACTTCTGGAAGAAGAAACATTTTTAAGTTTTCTGTCCTTAATTCTCTCTGTCATCTGCTGCTTAATAACTGGTGACAGGTATTTCTCTAGTGAAATTAGCTAACTGATTCTTATTTTCCTTAATAAAGTAGGAAATAAAATTATCCCTGACTGCCAGAGATCAATTAATTGATTTGTCTGGGTCTGTCAGAAGCAATCCTTCTGCATCTTTTTTTCTGGAGGCTTTTCAAAATCTGTTTGAGACTGGAAAAACCAAACAATCCCACAACTACTGCATTCACAGGGTGAGTCACTTTTGTAGTCTGTGAGGGAATAGAGGGCGCACAGAAGGTGAAATAGTGACTTAATAACGTTAGGATTCTGGCAATGATATATTCTAAAACTAGGATTGAGGTAAGTCAGTAATTACCAGTCACAGGACTGAACCAACTGTTGATTAGGCTTTTCACTCCCAAATTCCAGGCTCCAATTTGTGTCTGTAACACTTACACAGGTGGTTTATGTGTGTAAGGGGTACCATATCTGGAGTAGTGTGTCCAGTTCTGGGCTCCCCAGTTCAAGAGGGACAGTGAAATACTAGAGCGAGTCCACCAGAGAGCTATGAAGTTAATGAAGGGACTGGAACATCTCTCTAGGTGAAAGGCTGAGAGAACTGGGGCTGTTTAGCCTGGAAAAAGAGAAGACTGAGAGGGGATCTTATGAATGGTTACAAGTATCTGAAGGGTGGGGGTCAAGTGAAAGGGGCCAGTCTCTTTTCCATGGTTCCCAGTAATAGGACAAGGGGATTAATAAGAAAAAAAAAAAAAAAAGTTTGTCAGCTGCTGTGTCTATGTACATGTTTGTAACTAAAGAAGGCTTTAAAATTTTGGATGTTTAGACAAAGCCAATACCATAGCAGAATGGACACTTTGTAGTGGTCTTGTCAGCAATGGCTTGTGAGAGCCAAATAAAACAGTACAAAGGTCTGCATCTCAAACCGTAGAGGTTATTCCGCTGTTCTTCCAGCCTCAGTTTTCATGACTGCTAAGCACATGGGAAAGCAGTTAAAATGATTTGTCATTTTATGTTAATCATAAAATGACAAATTCTTCTGTAGACTTCTTCAAAACCATTGACACTAACGGGAGTCTCTCTCATTGGCTTGTTGGATTGTTTCTCCTCCAATTTAGAGGCTGGCAAGCAATGCTGCTCTGTAACTCACGCCTCCAAAGAAGTTTCTTTGTGATACCTGATGTTAAGCATTGTAATAATTTCTAGCCAGATTTCTGTGCCAGAGTTTGTAGCTGAGCCTTTGGTGATGTCTCTGCTTTCAGCGCAGGTCCTACCCCTGGTGTTTAAACCTGTGGTTCTTGGAGTCAGGCAATGAAAAAGGAAACTCTTGTACTATTTAAAATTAACCTTTCAATGCTCATGATTACTCTGAAAAGCATGGAAAGTTGTATCCCAAAGGTTAAAAAAACTCTTTCATATTTATGACTTAAAAAAATGAATTAAAATTATTAACTTCAGGTTCCATTCACTTGTCAAACAATTTCTTGTTGGTAATGAGTGCTGGAAGAGTGGAAAGGGAGTGTGTTCCTTACAAGTGTAGGGTTTTTTTCTGGTTATTGGGTTTTGAGGGTTTTTTTTTGGTTCTTGTTTGTTTGGTTTCTGTTTTGGTTTGGTTTCTGTTTTGGTTTGTGTGGTTTTGTGTTTTTGTTGTTGTTGGTTGTTGTTTTGTGTTTTGTTTTGGTGTAATTTTTTTTTTTCCCCCAAGAAAAAAAAAGAAAAGAGATGAAAATAAGAAAACTCCAAATATGGCTAATGCTTGTATTTGATTGACCAAAAAATAAACCTTTGTCCCTTAACATCTGGATACAGTCTCCTCTAAGGAACGTAAATATCAGCCCAATCCAAGTGACATTTACATTGATGCTTTGATGACTTTCTGAGTGAATTATGTAAGAAAGTAGCTTCAATTTCACCTAACAGGATTTACTTTTATACAGAGCAACACTTCAAATGTTGTCTGAAGTTCCTAATTCATGGAGTTTCAGATGGACCCATGTCTCCAACTGGGAATCACTCAGCTGTGGGTGTGTGTGTAGGGGAAAGGAGTCAAAGCCCTTGGGCTTGTGAAAGGATAGATGTGTATGTGCTGCAACATTTTATTAAAGAATAAGTGAAGTGACACATTTTTAAAGCACTGAACTTAAGTAGAACAAGCCAGAGACATGACACGAGCATAGACTCTGTCAGGGCAATTATTTTAAACAAGAGGTGATGCCACAAATTAGCAGAGCTGAATGAACATCTCTGGTAATGGAATAACTATGAGATGCTTCAAAAAACCCACTATGTTCCTTGTGTGCAGTTTTTAGGGAGTGGAAAGTTATTCTCCAGGGTTTCATGTGAGGGTGATTGTGGTGCTTTGCAGCTCTTCTGGCATTTTTCCTCTGTAAAGCACTTTGAAAACAGCAAGTAATAGAGGCAGATGAAGTTATCTGTGTTCAGAAAGTATTATCACGTTGCTACACACTCTGCCTATCCCAAGAGGAAGCATGGCATAATCACCAGCAGCAAATCTTGTCTTTAAATATAGGACAAACAGTTGAGAGAACAGCTAGACCTGGTCCCTTCATATAGTTCCTGGTTGAAAGTGGGATAAAAAAATAAATCCCCCCAAAATCCTATTAGGATAGTCAAGCTCTGGGGTTTGCAGACATAGAATCATAAAGGTTGGAAATGGCCTTCAAGATCATCAAGTCCAACCATCTACTAAACATTATCATGACCACTAAACCGTGTCCTGAAGTGACACATCTGCTTGTTTTCTGAACCCCTGCAGGGATGGTGATTCCACCCCCTTCCTGGGCAGCCTGTTCCAAGGCCTCACCACTCAGTCAAAATTTCCTAATATCCAACCTAAACCTCTTCTGGCACAACTTAAGCCCATTTCCTCTTCTCCTATCACTTGTTACCTGGGAGAAGAGACCAACACCCACCTCACTCCAACCTCCCTTCAGGGAGCTGTAGAGAGCAGTAAGGTCTCCTCTCAGCCTCCTCCAGACTAAACAACCCCAGGTCCCTCAGTCGCTCCTCATCAGACATGTTCTCCAGACCTTTTACCATCTTTGTTGTCCTTCTTTGAACTCTCTCCACACCTCAATGTTCAGAGAGGCCAGGGAATCTTGGAGGTTTTCAAGACCTGACAGGACTTGGCCATGAGTGATGTGGTCCAAATTCAGTAATTGGTCCTGCTTCGAGCAGGCACTGGGCTGGAGACCGTCCAAGTTCCCTTCCAGGCTGAATGATTCCCCAAGTCTAGGATGATTGTGACCATAACCTTCCTCAGAACCGAAACAGCCCTGTGCAACTTTCTTCTGCATCACACTGTTTCAGCCCGTGCAGTAGACACTATGTTCTAGTGATTTAGCACCATGGTCTCTGGTAATTTGTCTAGCTGTTTAGCTTCAGGAGAAAATAGATTTATTTGTTTAACATTAAAAGTGATTTGAGCTGAAAAATGCAGTTTACAAATAAAATTAATTTCTGCTTCTCCTCTATATGCAATGCTCCATACCTTAAGTCTTGATGTTATTGTGTCCTCAACAAATGCGTTGCATTCTGAAGGAGTTCAATATTCAATGCTGCACTTAATGCCACCCAATGCTAAGAATTTATGGGGCTTGTGTCATTAGTTCTCCATGATCTCATTAAGCACAAATACCTGGAGGGTAAAACAGTTAGAGCTGAGTGCATCAGTGAAAATCATAGCTGTCTCTAAAAGACCCACGAATGAAAAGCAGCCACTTATTGTATAAAATCTATTGGTTCGAGCAGAAATTCACCTCAAAGACATGGTTGTAGCCCATTAAATGAAAACCTTTGCTTTGCTGAACTTAAAACTTAATAAACTTTCTTACGGGTGATCAAAGCCACCCCACGATACTCCAGAGGATAATACTTTGAATTTAAGGTCTTTGCTTATAGAAATATTTTTATTTTATGAATTGGTTTCATAAATATTGGGCAAAGCACACCAAAAACTTTGAATAAAATCTTTTTGATGGTCAATTTTTAATGTTATAGATGATAGACTGAGCTGTCTTCCAGGTTAATGACTGGCAAGCATTAAAAGCTGGCTAAATCCCACAAGTTTCATTTTAGTTTCTTCTTCTCTTTTCAACTATATTTTTCACCCTAGATTCTGATCTAACACCACACCTTACATTTTATTTCCTAAGAGAGCGGATCCCATCTGTTTGCATGATATTCCTAGCACTGTCTGTTTGATATACTTTAATGTTTGTCTTCAGGAGCAAGCCAAATGGCTTCTCTGTCTTCATCCTTACCTCTTGACTTCTCAGTTTTCCTGGTGTGTACAGAGCTTTCCACCCGGGTAGCCAGAGCATCTATACCAAACTGTGCTCTGCCTAAGTATCACTGACTTTTCTCTATGGATCAGAAATCACTTTACAACCTGTACTGATCCTTCATATATCTGTCTTAAGTCCCAGTTGTTCATATTCTACAGATTGGAAGAAGCTCAGACAACTGTGACAAGGCTAGGATCAGAAAGGAAGCTAGGAAGTGAATGCACTGATTCACTAGATTATACTGAAGCTTTTTTTTTTCCCTGATAGCTTTGACTAAACAGAGGCCAAGTTGCTGAATGTTGTGCACTTAAATAAGTTGTTTTAATGACTAGTTATGATTCTAGTGTTCAAGATCAAGAAAATCAGCTGCCACCCCATGTGTGGAGGGTGACTGGAGTAACGTAAGCACATTCTTGCTCACCATATGACACAGCCAGTTCTTGTTGTGCTACATGGGCACCACATGGGAGCAGAACAAGTGGGGAATCTGGCCCATATGGGTTGAGAACTGATAAAATGACATTTGGAGTTCTTACAAGCTCTCAAATTAAGATAACGTTCCTGGGCTCTCCAACATGTGTTTGTTTTAAACAACCATTCTGTCCAGAATTTTCCCTCTGATATTGCACATGCCTGGTTTCAGCTCGGTGTTAACGATTGCTGGCAACTCTATGTGAAAATTTGCACATTTCCATGCAAATTAGGGTTGAAACCTGCACCAGTAATTTCCCTCACTGTCATGTCCCTAACTTAGTGCCCCATGCCCATCATTTTCAGAGAGGAAGCAATGCCTGGTGGCTAGGAGATGTGGTTCAGTTCTGTTGCCCTGCCCTATATTTGAAGTCCAGTCTCTTGGCAATACTGTCTGTACATTTCAGCACAGTTCTGTAAGGTGCATTTTAATATATCTGTTCCAAACTCAAATGATCTATGACTGGTACTGGTTGTTGGAATGAGCAATGTATTAAGGAAATTTCTTGATGTGGACTTGAGCAGCTTTTTTAGCTCATCAGCTATTATCTACAAACATGGGGGTACTTACAGTATCACAGAAGATTGTTCTTAACAGGCTACAATCACAAATATTCAGATGCTGTGATAGTAGAAAACATCATTATGCATGGGAAAAGTTTGTTCCAGAGTGTCTCTGACTTTTATTTTCCAGATATTTTTGTATTCAGCTTAAAACATCCCAAAGTCTAATTTTCAGAATGGAAAACTGCACCATTTCCAGATCAGATCCTTTTGAGATGGCTTATGTTAGGAACCCAAAATCATTACTCTTTTTTGACACTTCATCCTTCAGACTTGCCTTGAGATAATAACTGTTTGTGTAACTGGCTAGTTTAATTTAATCACACAGAATCACAGAATGTTCGGGGTTCGAAGGGACCTTAAAAGATCATTGAGTCCAACTCCCCTGCCAGAGCAGGGTCACCTAGAGCAGGTCACACAGGAACGTGTCCAGGTGGGGTTTGAATGTCTCCAGAGAAGGAGACTCCATAGTCTCCCTGGGCAGCCTGTTCCAGGTTCTGTCACCCTCACCATGATAAAGTTTCTCCTTACATTTCCATGAAACCCCCTGTGTTCCAGCTTGCACCCATTGGCCCTTGTCCTGTCATTGGATGTCACCGAGTAGTGCCTGACTTCAGCCTCCTGACGCTCACCTTTTACTTATTTTTCAATATTAATGAGGTCACCCCTCCATCTCCTCCAAGCTAAAGAGACCCAGCTCCCTCAGCAGGGAGATGCTCCACTCCCTTCACCATCTCTGTGGCTCTGCGCTGGACTCTTCAGGCCAGTTCCCTGTCCTTCTTGAACTGAGGGGCCCAGCACTGGACACACTATTCCAGATGTGGCCTCACCAGGGCAGAGTAGATAGGGAGGAGAACTTCTCCCGACCTGCAAACCACACTGCTTCTAATACACCCCAGGATGCCACTGGCCTTCTTGATTACAAGGGCACAGTGCTGGCTCATGGTCATCCTGCTCTCTACCAGGACCCCCAGCCTGTATGGTGTGTGTAGTGCAGACAAGGTGCACTTGAGATGCAATGGAAAAAGCAGTTGGCCTTTGTCCTTGCATTAATGGAGTTCAGTATATTGTGTGTCTGGATAGGAAGATCTTTTTTAGCACTTTAATTACTTAATGTGCTCACTGCAGCAAAAGTACATTAACAAACGTAGATCAATTTCTCTCATCAATACACGTCCACTTTGTTACTTCAGAACATTCATTCATTTGTGGGGATAACATCTGCCAAGAAAAGGTATTACAAATAAAATGCATCTGAAAAATGAACTGTTCTGTAGTAATCTCTTGTTCCCGTTTGGAGATGCATGATAAATCTTTATAATGACGTCCTGCAACAAATGAGAAGTCAGTTTATAATGTGGCTGCTGTGATGTCTGCAACCAGTCAGCATGAAAAATGCTGAGGAAGATGTGAATTTTTAATTTATTTGGTGATTTTTTTTTTTTGCTGACCAGTTTAATGTATTCTCTTTGGTTTACGTACTGCCAGGACTCACACGTCCTCCTCACAAGATAAACTTTGTGAAGCAGCGGAGAGAAATAAATTGAAGTAATAGACTTAGGAGAGCTTAAGGAAAATGACTGGGTGTAAAGATTCTTAGATAAGAGCAGCCCTGGCTTTGTTCAACCACTGGATAAAGAAAGAAGGCAAAATCCCTTCATAGAACACGTACTGGACCCAAGTTCTTTTGACAGTGGACACAATACTTAAGCATTCAGATTTTAGTAAATAGGTTAAGTCACTAGGTCAAATTACCAGTTTGAGATGAGTAAACCTATTTTGGGCTTGCCCTAACTATGTTCAGATAGAGAAAATAAACCTGTGCTCCCCTGCATTACAGAGTTATTGAAAGACAAAATGCATTGGCAGTTTTATAGAGAATAAAACAGTAGGAAATATTTCAGAGCATGAAGTGGATAGAAGGCTTGTAAGCATTGAAAACTAAGATTTTTTTTGTCTTTTTTTTTTTTTTTTTTTCCAACCAGAACTTCTGACAATTTTTGTTCACTTAGTAAAGCTGTCATACCCATTTCTACACAGAGATTCTCTGAAAATCCTTGGTCTCTCTTATATACTACAGCTCAAAATTGAATTAAAATTGCATTATGAGTCACAACAGGCAACCAGCTTTTCTTTTAGCTTGTGACTTGGTGCTTGTGAAAAGGTGTGGATATGTGAGATCTTCTAGCAGATCTCACCAGGGGTACAGTGCCTTCTGATAACAAAAATACCCTCTTTTGTCAATGTGGTAGCAGCACTTTGGATCCAGTATTTTGCTTCCAGAACCCTTTTTTCAAGTAGAAAAAACCCAAAACTAATGGAAAAAGTTGAACTTTGGTGCTGTCTTCTTTGGCTTGCCCTGAACGTGCTGTTGTGGCATCCCAGAAAGGTGGAAAGCAATCAAAAGTACCAGTAGTTTATGATGCAGAATATGTTATATGTTATTTCAGATAACGCATAAATGATGCAAGTTTCTGGAAATCCTTGCTCCATGGTTTAATTGAATTCCTGTAACAGTGCTGTGTCTTTAACTTTTAACTTCCGTGACTTTTCACAAATTGTATAGTCAATAAGGTCATCTGTCCTTTTGTTTTGAATAATACTCTGTTTCTTTGGTCTCTAGGAACACTTGAGTTCTGATTTTGAGTTGTATTGTACTATTCTTGCAACTATCATTAGAGCTTTTTCCCTGAAAAATCAAACTGAAGTGTTTTCCATTTCCACTGAGTCGTGTGATGTAGAACTCGGTGTCTCCCTGTGAGCATTGGGACAGTGATCAGTTTTACTGTGTTGCATGCTCTAACTGATGAAAATAGCACCTTTCTAAAACCCGTATCAGTCTATTTGTTGAGCTGCTGAGATATCTCTCAGGATCCAACATTCATGCCTTTTGAACATAGAATCATAGAATGGTAGGTGTTGGAAGGGACCTCTGGAGATCATCGAGTCCAACCCCCCTGCCTGAGCAGGAACACCCAAGGCAGGCCACACAGGAACAGATCCAGGCAGGTCTTGAAAGTCTCCAGAGGAGGAGACTCCA
>JANHGN010021984.1:75657-86247 GCA_024605025.1 Megaceryle maxima | reverse complement strand
TTTTTTGAACCCCTGCAGGGATGGTGATTCCACCCCCTCCCTGGGCAGCCTGTTCCAAGGCCTCACCACTCTCTCAGGAAAGAAATTTTTCCTCATATCCAAGCTAAACCTCCCCTGGCGCAACTTCAGCCCATTTCCTCTTGTCCCGTCCCTAGTTACCTGGGAGAAGAGACCAACACCCACCTCACTCCAACCTCCCTTCAAGTAGTTGTAACCTATTTGCTACTTGCAGGTACACACGGTGCTTTTAGGATGGTCCAATCCAAAGAACAGCCTGGTGTCAGATGGCATCTTATATTTTACACAATTCTCTGCTAGCCAATTTATCAAGGTACAAAATGCACTGAATTCAGGCACTGAAAATCCTGTCAAAGATTAATGATGGTAGGAAAACAGTTAACAGGAGGCAGTAAGGCTTTCATTCTCTAAGGTAGATGGCCGGTGTATTTGGTTGGAGAGAGAAACAGTAAACAGATTACAATTACTTCATCAATGTCTACCCTCATTCTCGTGATGGTCCCAATGTGAGGAGAATATTTTTAAGATTAGTCTGTTGACAGAATTATTATCTAGATGAAATTAACATTTATTCCACTATAATGAAACACCCAAGTTTGCAGATTGAGGCACCATCTGAGCTGCTTTTTAAACTTGCCCATGATAGAGGTTTTAGGAGTCCTGGCTCCCTTTGGATCTTGTACATTTGATAAAAGAATTCACGTATCTGTCATTAGTATCTTAAGTGCTGGTATGAAGATCCAGATCCACGGAGAAACTCGAGTCTGATGTTTAGCATTTATAATGTTTAGGTGCTTTGCTTTCTAGACTGGAGTTAACAAGTCCAGCTTATGTGATACGTAGCGAATGGATGGAACAAGTAAGGTGAGTCATTGTGCTCTGAAATAGCATAAAGGGTTAGAGAAATAAGAATGTGTAGCTCCATCACAGCAAATTCACTTATTTCAGTGGAGTCCTCAGTTTTTCTTCTTGCTTCTGCTAATGCCTAATATGCAACGCTCATTTGAGACCCAACTGATATTTTTATTCGATGAAAACAGGAACAGTCTCAGCAGGAATGAAAACAGTACCATATGGATAACCACAGAAAATATAAAAGATGCAGATGATCTCAGACATGGAAGGGTACTGGACCTAGTTATGGTTTGACTTAGGATACAGAAAAAATGCAGAAAAGTGTAGCAGGACTCTTTCCTCTGAAAGGAGTTTGCACAAACCTTAACTGAGCAGGTATGATAATGAGCTTTGACAGAGTATTCAGTGCTGTTTCCCACAGCCTCCACCAAGACAAACTGGGAAGACACAGACTGGATGGGTGGTCTGTGAGATAGGAAGGAAATCGGCTAACAGGCCATGCTCAGAACATGGTGGTCAATGGTTTTTACTCAGATTGGCAACCTGTCACAGGTGAGGTCTGCCAGAGATCCATACTGTGCCCGACAGTGTTCAACATCTCCATAAATGACCTGGATTATTGGATTGACTGCACCCTCACCAAGCCCAGTATAGGCTAGGACCTGTGTGGCTGAGGAACAGCCTCGCTGAAAGGGGCCTGTGAGTCAACCAGCTGAACAGCAGTCAGCAGTGTGCTGCTGCAGTGCCAAAGGCAAATTGGATTCTGGGCTGCAGCAATGGGGGTATTACTAGAAGAGATGTGATCATCTCACTCTACTCAGTGCTTGTCAGGCCACTTTTGGAGTACTGTGCCCAGTGTTCACCCCCACAACTCTGGAAAGACATGGACAGTCTGGAGAGGGTCCAAAGGAGGGCCATGAAGTGATCAGAGTGGGGCTGGAGAATGTGACCTATGAGGAATGACAGAAGGACTTGTGTCTTCCTGGAAAAGAGCAGGCTCAGGGGGGACCTCATCACAGTATTCTAGTACTTAAAGGGTGGCTACAGAGAGGACAGGGGCTCTCTCTTCATGAGGAGCTACATGGAGAAAATAAAGGACAAGGGGTACAATTTAAACCAGGAGAGATTTCATTCCACTATAAGAAAGTAAGTTTTTACAGTGAGAAAAATCATTCACTGTAACAAACTCTGCAAGGCCATGATAGAGTCCCCACTGCTGGAGGTTTTCAAGATGTGATCGGGCAGACTGCTGAATACATTAATCTAGGCTTCCTTTCCCATGAAAGGCTTAACTGGATGATCTTTTGAGGGCCCTTCCAACTTAGACTATTTTATACTTCTGTGACTCCATGAAGAGTATTTGATTTGGGGATCCCAATGGAAGATGAAGTATGAGTTTCACTTCTAGCTCTTTCAGAACTTACTCAGAACTAAGTCCTCCACATATCAAGAGCAAATTTGCAGTCAATTTGGAGACTTCACTAGTGAAAGGCTAAGTGGCTACAAACTCTTTGCATTTCCAGGGTTTGGTGGCGGCTCAGGTGGACACATCATTTGACTCTACTGCTGTGTTGTTCAGTACTGCTCTGGTTCTATTTTGTCTTCTGTGAAAAATTCCTCCTGGGAGAAAGTTTCTGTAACACAAGTTTTTGTGAATTCTTACATGATTAATACTAATATTTTTTGGATTAGCTCAAAAATGAGGTCAGAGCTTTAGCAGAGGGAACAGATTTATGACACTGCTGAAAACTCTTCTCACTTCTCTGTACAGATTTTCTGTAAAGGAGAGAGGACTTGTATTGACAAAAACATCGTGAAGAGAAGTTGCAGTGCAATTGTTAGTGCTGAATCCATTCCACAGAAAATGGGATTTCCATCTCTAAGGCTGTCAGGCTTGTGCCAGCGCTGAGTGTACTTTTAGAAGACAGTATCCATCCTTCTTGGAAGAGAGGGTGAAGTCTTTTCAGTGCTGCCAACACTTGAGGGAGAAAAATAGGTAAATTTGGGTAAGATCCCACATTTAGCAATTATTTTTATTTGTGTGGAGTGAGTGGGTGGAAATAGAGATGACCCATTTCCTGAGAAAACATAGGAAAGAAAATCTGATGCAGAAAGTAGAAAAGGAGAAAATAAGGAAAAAGAGAGGGGGAGAAGGATGATTTCCTTGGGGTGCATCCCCAGTCCTGGCATGGGAGGATTGCACCTGCATCTGAAAGTCTGGAGTCTCTTCATATATTCATTCAAATGGTCAGTTTCTTGCTTTATCTCTTGAAACTAAACACAGCTGGTTCCAGCCCGAGCAGGTTGTCCCTGCAGGTCCAGAGCCTGGGGAAGGGCCGGGAGACAATGGGTGAGGAGGGAGGAGTGGCCGAGAGGGGCTGGCAGGGACTCACTGCAACTCCCACCCCCACCCGCTGTGTCACTTGGCAGGGGAAAGGAGGGTGAGGAGCTGGGAATGAAGGAGTAAGGCTGAGATTGGGAAAAAGGTGGGGAGGGGAGGCAGGAGTGAAAGTGGCTGGCTGGACAAGCCTTGGAAAAAGGAACTGGTGTGGGGAGCATCCTACTCTATTTCTAAATATTATAAATTAATCTTCTCCAAATCAAGTCTCTTTTGCCTGTGATGGTAAGCAGTAAGTGTTCTCCCTCTTTTCACCTTGACCCAAGAGTGAGAGAGATGCTGGGATAGATCTGGCAGCTGGCTAAGGTCAACCCACAGCACCCAAGTCCACCTTGACGTGTACATTTTCTGACAAGGTGAGTGATGCTGGAAGTCCTGTGGTTTTCCTGCATCTTTAACTGCAAGTACAGCGGTGAGACCTCCTTATTCTCACTGATCAAATTGTGTTTCTATTGTTCTATTTGTCTAATAAGGCTGCAGTCTCTCTCTTTTGTCACAAGTGCTTCCTGTTCTGCCTCTAACTGTTCCTTTAGCACTTGATCAGAACTGCCTTCTGTAGGTACGCCATGCCTTGGATCATCCAATTTAAACAGTAGAGCAGACATCTGAATCAGGTTATAGTACTGATGCTGCTGTAATCTTTCTTGATTCTGCTTTAAATTTTCTTTCCACTTTCTTAATTTTTTGTAGTTGTTCCAACGAGCTTACAGGCTTTGAGACTTCAGTGCCTCTGTTCTTCAGTTCTTGTGTCCATGACACCACTTTGCCTATTTCAATGCCACCAGCTGTAAATTATTGATGGCTTTGCTCTTCTTCTAATAAAAACTTACAGTATTCAACCACCTTCTATTTTATTTCTGCTTGCAAAAAGTCTACCTTGTATTCTCCGAGCATTCTGGAAATCTGTGATGTAAACCTGTAACTTTTAACTTTTCTTCCAGTTCTTCTTCTGTAATGTGCCAAAATACAGGAGCTCTCCTGTTAACACCGGTCCTTGTTTGCCAGCAGGTGTTTATATCTTTTCCATGTTTTACTCAGAACACTCAGCTCTCAAATGCCTCCAGCCCTAAATCCCAGGCTCATGGTACACCTATCTGTGTTTGATCCTGGGACATGCTGAGCACTTTCAGAAGATGTTGAGAACCTTCGCATACTGTTTCCTTGGTGAGAATGAGTCACACCAAGTACCTCTTAGTTCTGCAGAACTGGACAGCATTTGTTGTGGAAACAGGATTTTCTGTTGTAATAAAAAAATCAAAAAAGAAGGAGCAGGTCGAGGGAGGTTCTCCTCCACACCTACTTTGCACTAGTGAGACCACATCTGGAGTATTGTGTTCAGTTCTGGGCTCCACAGTTCACAAGGGACAGAGAAGTACTAGAGAGAGTCCAACAGAGGCCACAAAGATGATGAAGGGACTGGAACATCTCTCTTAGGAGGAAAGGCTGAGAGCCCTGGGGCTGTTTAGCCTGGAAGAGAAGCCTGAGAGGGGAGCTTATGAATGTTTACAAATATCTGAAGGATGGGGGTCAAGTAGAAGGGGCCGGTCTCTTTTCAGTGGTGCCCTGTGATAGGACGAGAGGTAATGGTAGCAAGGTGAAACACAGGAAGTTCCACCTCAACATGAGGAAAAACTTCTTCACTGTGAGAGTGACAGAGCCTGGAGCAGGCTGCCCAGAGAGGTTGTGGAGTCTCCTTCTCTGGAGACTTTCAAGACCTGCCTGGATCTGTTCTTGTGTGGCCTGCCTTGGGTGTTCCTGCTCGGGCAGGGGGGTTGGACTCGATGATCTCCAGAGGTCCCTTCCAACACCTACCATTCTATGATTCTGTGATTCTAAGAGGGCTGCCATACATACAGAATGGAACAACTTCCTCCTATTGAATTCACAGCTTCCTTTGTCACACTTCCTGGTGTCTGCAGGCTACATCCTCCTTGTAGGTGCAAAGCTTGGTTTCAGTAGACCCGCTGTGTCTCCTAAAGTAAAGGGCTGCGTTACTTATCGCACCACAAAGAGCATGTGGGATGCCCTCCTTTTACGCTGTTGATTTTAGACCTAACTCCATGAACTGTCAAAGAGCCTCAGAATAAAACCGGGTCAAGGATCTGAGAAACTCCAATGTGCTAAATGCCAGTGGAGTCTGGACTGGAGAGCCATGGTAGTGTTTGCTGTCATGGCCTGGCACAGCGGCTGTGGGCACCATGGAGGAAGCTGCCAGACAGACCTGTCACCTTGTTCAGTGTTTCTGTAGGACTGAGCATTGAGGGCTGAGGAGAATCTTTCTCTTTCCACCTCCAGTGGCTTCCAAACTGAGGGGAGGGTTCTCTAGGCTGTCTGAGATCCTCCCCCTACTGCCAAAAAGTGTGAAGGGAATGCTGATGGTGGGAATGGTGATGGCTGTTGTGAAGAATCACCTACCACCTACTGGTACCTCCTGTGCCACACAAACTCACTCTTTTTTTCTGGGACTCTCCTAAACCTTGCTAGGAGTCTGTGGTAGAGCTAGGTCAGAAATGCTTCTTGAAATAGCATTTCATAGTGAATATGTCTAGAAAGGCTCCTTGAAATAGCAATTCATTATGAAGATGTCTAAAGAGGCTTCTTGAAATAGCATTTCTTTGTGAAAATATCTAGAAAGGCTTCTTGAAATAGCATTTCATTGTGAATATGTCTAGAAAGGCTCTTTGAAATAGCATTTCATTATGAAAACATCTAGAAAGGCTCCTTGAAATATAATTTCATTGTGAAGATGTCTAGAAATGGTACTTGAAATAGCAATTCATTATGGAAATGTTTGGATTGGCGTTTGTAGATGTGTGGAGGTACACTGAAATGGTTTGAAAATAAGGTTGCAATTTAGTTTAAAAAGTTCCAGTTGGGTTCTCTGGGTTTTGTGACAACTTCAGAATGCAACAGAATAGGAATGGTTTTCCATTTTTAAAATTAACAGTGTGTTTAAAATAATGAAGAGCTTGATGATAATCCACCTTGCATTCTTTCCAAGGCAGATTGCTACCAGCTCCTGCAACCATGGCATCAGAGATCAAAAAATTGTCCTTGTTCGTAGGTGATTCTTTGCAGCATAGCAGCAACCTCTGTGGTTGCAAAATGAAATATTCTGCCCTTGCCTGCAGAGAAAAATATTTTTGTCATTGCAAACTTGGTGGGTTGACCTCGGCTAAGGGCCAAACTCCCATCCAGCTGTTCACTCGCTCCTGATCAACAGGATGGGGGAGAAAACAGGATGAAAAAGCTCATGGGTTGAGATCAGAACAGGGAGATGATTTACCAGTTACCGTCATGGGCAAAACAGACTCATTTTTTTGAAAATTAATGTCATTTATGGCCAAGTAAATTATATTTCAGTGGTAAGAAACAAAGACAAACATGAAAACAACACCTCCTCCCCAACCTTTTGTTCTGTAACAGTGTTATCCCAGACAGCACCATCTAAGCCACAACGAGCACTGTGCTGTTACACGTTGGGGGCTACTCATGAAGTTAAATTTTACTGATAAACTGCTTCTGTGGACATGTTTGTGAACCACTGACACTGGCTCGTGTTAATCAGCAAGGGATCAGTTTGTCCAAAATGTTTTGTGGTCGTATTGTAGGACTTCTTATGTGCTTAGGTAGCAATGTAATCATTTTTCTGATATGCTCCATAGTTTATGCTCTCTGTAGTTATATTTAGTTTATTTAGTTATATTTGGTTTTTATGTTCTCTTTTAGTTTTATGCTCTCTTTACTGTAAGAGTTGTAAAGCATTGGAATAGACTCCCCAGAGAGGTTGTGGAGCCTCCTTCTCTGGAGACTTCCACCTGTCTGGATGCATTTCTACATGATCTGCTCTAGTTTTGTCCTGCTCTGGCAGTGGGCTTGGACTTGATGATCTCCAGAAGTCCCTTCCAACCCCTACCATTCTGTGATACTGTGATTTGTCTCTCTCTCTTCAATCTGAGGTGTAAAATTAGCACCTTTTCCCATGTGCTCTTCTTTGAATAGCCAAAGAACCCACCAAAATATTTGTATACAAAATATGAAGTAAAGAGGCAGGAGATGGATTCATACAGGGCACTGCTCTTTGACTCATACACTTTAGAGATTTGTAAAATATTACTGGCTTTGTGAGATTTATAACCTAAAGTGTTATCACCACAAGCAAGGAAAAATCCTTCACTCTTCAATGCAAAGTTAGAGAACTTTTTAAGGCTACACCTCTTGATTTGTTTCACTGAAAGGCGAAATAAACAGTGGTCTAGTTGCCTCCTTTACCCAGGCTTTCTCCCTATACTTTCAAGAGGAGTATTGCTTTTCATTTTTCAGTCTTTCAGCGTGAATCTAACTGGGTGGGAGAGTTGTGTTTGGTTTTTAAGTTTCAGGCCCTGGTGTCTGTATAGGAAATAATAGTGTGTTTGCCTGGTTATTGGTTACTGTGTTTTTCTGGGAATCAGCCTGGACGATCACAGATATTTTCTTTGTTCTGCATAAACTTCTGGAGTATGTAGCAGATGGTAACATACTTGGGAATCCTCTTCTGGGGTCATCAGTGCAGGAGAGAAAGCTCTGATGATGTTTCCAGAGAGGGAGTGTGTCTTATCCAGCTGAAAACCCTGAATTCAAGCTTTCTTTATGGCCAGTGAGGTTACACGTAGAGATTTGAGGTCTCTTCCCATGATCTTTTCATGAAGAAATCTGTCTTTTTCCTTGCCTGTCTTTTCATCGTTGCCTTCCAAAGCAGCTCCCTTGGCTCCCTGGCAGCAGTACCGCAACAGGGAAGTTTAGCTGATGGACTGCTGGAGGACAACTCCAGCAGAAACTCCAGACTGGTCAGGTTCAGCATACAGCTCGTTTGTTTGCAGTATATATTAGCTTAAGGGTTGTTTATTAAAATGTTGGGGTGAACTTTTAAGCCTTGGAGCTGTTCAGGTCTAATTGGAAGCAGGTGGAAGCTGTGCAGTTTTGAACTTGTCTGGCTCCTACAACAGTATTCCTGAGCCAATCCTTTTCGTTTCCACAGGAATGATCAGGGAGGAACAGTCTGGTCTGTCAGGGCTCCTGGTGGGAGTGATCTGGTTTGGTAAAACGATGCATCAATATTACCCAACAAATGGCTTCTCTGAAACTAGTCATCCCTTCTTAACCTTCATTACCAGTCAATGGCAGGGGAAGACAAGTAGGTGGCAACTCGTAGGAGCTGAGGTGCTCTGGCATTCATCAGAGAGGAGGAAGCAAGGAAAAGATGGAGCCCAAAGTCTCAGTAACAGGGCTGGTACCAACCTCCTTCCTTGACATGTCTCTCTGTTGGGTTTCTGTGTGTAAATCCTTTGGGAGTAGTTACTGCCCTGTGGTGTGGTTAGATCACTAGAGATGGCACAATGAATTATCTGAAGTTAAAACGTTTTATTCTCCTTAAGTTAAATGCATCTTCTGTGCATTTGAGTGCTATGTAATAATTGACAAAGACAACAAAAGACCTCCAACCCTCTGCACCCTGCTGATCATTAAGGGAGTTCTTAAACATCTGAGAATGATCTTGGTGCTCTGGAGAGGAGGTCTGACCACCACAGTGCCAAGAGACTGAAAGGTGCCAGTAGCTCTTTCTCCTGAAAGGGGGAGGCAAGGGGAGGCAGTGTCACCCAACACATCCCTTAGTGGACTCAGGTACCCGAGAGAGGCTTTAATGTCAGTGTGCAAGGTGAATCGGCTCAGGTCATCAGGGATTAATATGTGTCCACACACAGGAAAGCAAAGTGAATATTCAAATCTTATATTTAATTTTAAAAGAAAAAAAAAAAAGCCAGTAAAGATGATGATGGCAAATTAATTGCTACTGGGGTCACCCACGCAGTCTGTCTCACGAGAGAGAAGGGACTTGGAGGTGTACGTACTGCCTGCATATAGCATTGGTCCTGCTAATAAGAAGGATCCATGTCCTGTAAATAATTTGGAAATTTACTGAGCTTCCCCTAAAAGCAAATTGCTTTTTTTGTTCCTGCTGTGTTAAGAGGTTGTTTCACAGTCTTACTTCTTTGCCAGCTACAACTTCTCATATCTAAATTGGATTTATTCATGGGTAGTTTATATGTGGTTGTTCTTGTGCCAGTGTTGTACTTTCTTGTACCTCACTCTTCTTCCTTCCTGATTTTTTTCCACCCAGTGTATTTATAGCTGGAGAGGGGATCTGATTGCTCTGTGTTTTGCTGAGTTAAGCGTGCCAAGATCCTTTAGTTCTTGCCTTAAAATCAGCTTGCTGTTTCCTGATCTTCCCTTCACAGCACCTGCTGCACATTAGCCAGTGTTTTTCTGTGGTCTCCTGTAGGCTAAAAAAGCATTTCTGCAGTGCTGTTGTCCGAAAAATAATCAAAACCCCCAAACAAGCTGTTTACTCAAAGAGAGGTACTATCTTGCTTCATTCTAATGAGCCAGACTTAACCTAATTGTAGTAAAACAGGAACTGTATTGCAATTTCACATTTACTTGCTAATTATTATTTCCTTCAAAGTCTACCATAAAGCCTTATGTACCTCTGGGGCCACACTCAGGGGACCATAGTGATGTCCCTTTCAGCCTCTTTGCAAAAACAACTGTTCAGCTTCTGCTCATGACCAGCCCTTCTCTACTTCTCTACCTTTAGGGGTTGCTTGGATTTATTGTAAATCTGTATCGCCAAGTGTCTGGAGCACGTGCCACTTCTGTCAGGGTTCTCCAGCTTCACCTTCACGAAGTGTGCTGACCTCTTTGATTTTGGCACATTGGCTGTGATCCAAAGCTTTGTACTCCTGCCTTTTAGCCTTCCTATCATAAAAAAACCAAAAAAACCCAACCAAACAACAACAACAACAAAAACAAAACAAAACAAAACAAAAAAACCAAAAAAACCCCAAAAAACCAAAACCAAAAACAACAAAAAAAAAACCAAGCAGGAGGGCAAAATACCTCGTAATTGATGGAGGCAATATCTCATCATCACCGTAAGCACCATATCACTATCAGATTGTCCTTTCCTGCATGTATGTGGGGGAAGACCTCCTGTAACTATCTTGGGGGCGTTTGCAGTGTTCACCTTAACTTCATTTTCCAGCTTTAGATATAGATTATGTCCTATTCCTATACTTTGTAGTTTTTCAGCTCATGACTCATATCATTTCAGAGAGATTCACTCAGCTGGACAGAGATAAAGCCCGTATAGAATCATAGGGGTTGGAAGGCACCTCTGGAGATCAAGTCCACAGCCCCCTGCCAGAGCAGGAACACCCAAGGCAGGCCACACAGGAACAGATCCAGGCAGGTCTTGAAAGTCTCCAGAGGAGGAGACTCCA
>JANHGN010021984.1:43092-66792 GCA_024605025.1 Megaceryle maxima | reverse complement strand
GGCTTGACAGAGCTCTGAGCACCCTGCTCTAGTTGAGGATGTCCCTGCTCTCAGCAGGGGGGTTGGACTAGATGACCCCTAGAGGTCCCTTCCAACCCAGACATTGCTATGGTTCTGTGTTTCTACACTGAGTAAGATGTGGCAGGTTCAGCCCCGGTTTGTTGCCTTTAAATTTTCAGAACTCACTGATTTATTTGTGTTGCTTCAGTTTTTTTGTTTCTTTGTGGGTTGTTTTTTTTTTTCCTTCAACATGAAACACTACAGTTTCATTAGAAAGGGTCTTCTGAAACTGGGATGTCAAAATGGGCTAACTAAATAACCTATCATGCTTTAAAATCTTCGGTAACTTCTAATATTTCCTGTACACTGAATGCCAAAAAGGCAAATTTGCATTAAAATATGGATAGCTTGTGCCAAATTACTAAAATCTTGCGAAATTATTAACATCTTGACAAATCAACTGTTACAAACAAGCATAGAAAAATTTTATATAGGAGAAAAAAAAAAAAACCACAAAAGCTACCCAGAAATCTATGCAGGAGACAGCCCTGTTTTACCACTAAAGCTCCTTCAAGTCTCACGAGAGCCAAAATCAGAATGGATTTTCCTTAGCAGTTCATGGGAGCTATAAATTCCTGTGAGCTCCAGGTGCTTGAAAGGTTGGTAGAGCAGAGTTAGTGCTAAAAATGAATAACAGGTATGTTGTCTTTCTACAGATATCACAGATAAAACTGAAAGTTTGTCCTGCATCTCCTGAATTCAGTGTGAACTTGGGGCAGTATCATCTGTAACTGACAGTTGTAATAACCTCGTATTCCCTCTAGCTAAGATATATCAGAGGGAATACAACAGACTGAATAGAGGTCCAGAAAAATACTAGAAAAATCTGCAGAAGATGCCACTGCGCTGGATTTACGTTAGCTGAGAATTAGGCAGACATCACAACTGAGTGTTTTCATAGAATCACTTGGGTTAGAAAAGACCTTTAAGATCATCTAATCCAACCATTAACCCAGCACGGCCAGGTCACCGCTAAACCATGTCCCTAAGTGCCACATCTACACATCTTCTAAATACCTCCAAGGATGGTGACCCCACCACTTAGCTAGGCAGCCTGTTCCAATGCTTGATGACCCTTTTGGGTGAAGAAATTTTTCATGTTTTCCAATCAAAACCTCCCCTGGTGCAACTTGAGGCAATTTGCTCTCATCCTATCACTTGCTACATGGGAGAACAGACCAACACCCACCTCATACAACCTCCTTTCAGGTAGTTGTAGAGAGCAAGAAGATCTCACCTCAGCCTTCTTTTTTCCAGAGTAAACAATCCCAGTTCCCTCAGCCACTCCTTGTAAGACTTGTGCTCTAGATCCTTTGACAGCTTTGTTGCCCTTCTTTGGACACTCTCCAGCACCTCTATGTCCTTGTAGTGTGGGGCCCAAAACTGAACACAGAATTTGAGGTGTGGCCCCACCAGTGCCAAGTACAGGGGGACAATCACTTCCCCAGTTCTGCTGGCCACATTAGTGCTGATAAAAGCCTGGATGTTGTTGGCCCTTTTGGCCAACATGGGCTCATTGCTGGCTCGTGTTCAGCTCAGTGTTGACCAGCACCCTGAGGTCATTTTCCATTGGGCAGCTTTCCAGACACTCTTTCCCCAGCCTGTAGCATTGCCTGGAGTTGTTGTGACCCAAAGCAGGACCCGGCACTTTGCTTTGTTGAGCCTCACACCATCTATCCAGCCTGTCCAGATTCCTCTGTAGAGCTTTCCTACCCTCAAGCAGATCAACACTCGCGTTGAACTTGGTGTCATCTGCTGTTTACTGCTGTCATCTCCTGTTTTTCTAAACACTGTTCTCTACAGTTTTTTTGGTAGTCCTACTCCTAAAATAAAGGGCATAGACACTTGTTGAAGACTATGATCTTGTTTAGTGTGATTACATTCTTGGTCATCTCCACTGTTTCTTAAGTTTTCCCTTTAGATTTAGCAGGTAATCTGGGTTGAAGACTTAGCTACTCAGCCAAGGTGTTAAATTTGAAGTCTCACCAGTCAGCTGAGCTGAAAGATTTGGGGGTCTAAATTTCAGGAAGTTGCAGCTGTATTTTTCTGGGGGGGACCACAAGTCTTTCTAAGGTTGGTTTTTTTTTTTTAAAGGAGTTATGCGTGGTGTGTTATGTCCCAGTGTTCTGTTTGGCAAATCAGTACAGACATGCTGCAGGGAGTGATGGCTTCTTTAGAGTGTAGCTCATCAGGATGTCTTAGTGACTGTGGGATGTCAAATATCATTAAAAAAAAGTAGTGTTTAAATATTCTGACATATATAGATGACAGTTGCTATGTAAGAAGTAGATATTAATGAGTTAAAATCTATGTATATACTCATAACAGTTACAGGTAATAGTGGCTCTTGCCTGGGGAGGATATGGTAAATGATTTACACATGAGCTCTCTAATCTTATTTTGCCATGTTTTCTATACTAGCAAGAAATAGTTGTCTTGTAATCATGTGTTAGGCTGTATTCTAAGGGCTGGCAGTAAATCATCTGTAACCTGAGCTATGGCTGTGAGATGGAAGAAGCCCTGGGCACACATGACTAAGGGTAAAAATTATCTTAGCTAACTGCTGATGTCTGTGCTGTGAATATCTCCTCCTAAACTCATCAACCATCTTTCCTTTGTAGTCAGAGGAGAGAAACAGGTAATTTGAGGGAGTAATTTAACATATCTATTTTAAGATGAGTTGAATCGCACATATTTTTGCCCGTTCACTATAAAAGAAGTTGCAGGAACTTCTGCAGAGAGAGACATTTCCACTGTACTTGTAAAAGACCTGACACAAAAAGGTTGTGATTGCAGTTTGTGCCTTCACATATGTACAAGGGCAAATTAGGCAGGTAATAATAAAAAGTAGGAAAGGTGACCCAGTACACAGAGAGAGAAAATGGTACCCTTGTCTTTCCCAGCAAATAATCAAAGATGATAGTTTGATTCAGGCTTTTGCATAGTGCCTCTGGATGATTCTTCAGGGGAAAATGTAAGAGAAAGAGGAAGACTCCAGCGTGAGAATGACTTTCTTCTTCTTTTTGTTGGACCTCATTCTGCCACTAACAGGAAAAAAAACCTGAATGATCTAAAAATTGAATTCACATTTTCCTTCTGGAATGGCACAGTGATTTTTTTTTTTCCCCGTTAAAAATGAAGTTGCAAAAGTGGTGTTTATTTATATCTTGCAATACTAAAACTATGATGATATTTTCACCATAAATTTCATAGATGGGCAAAGACTGTACTAGCAAATAGAAGCCAGGCTTGAATTTTGATGAACCAGGAACTGAGTTTAAGGTTCAGCAAAGCATTCTGTGTTATTAACATTTCTAGGATGGTACTCCATGGTCAGTAGCTCTGAAGCTTAACATTATGTATTAGATGTGACAATCAGTTAGAAAAATGAAAGAATTTTCTGTGCATCCAAGGGTACATGTAGGTCTTTCAGAAGTGTTTGCTTAATTTACTATTCCAGCCAAGGAATGCTGGTTGGTTTAATTTCCCGTCAATAACTCTGACAGGGACTGCTCTGAAATATCTTGTGGCCAACAGATTAAAAAAGGGAACATACACAGCAGCACAAACGGTGTGTCCTTGTCTCTGTTTTATCTGTAAAATGATGAGACTGCTTCAAAGAGGCAAATATATATGATTTAATAACATTCCAAATGTATAAGCTAAACAATAGGAATCTCAATAGCTAGAAAGACATACCCTTTAGCAGGCAGTTCAAAATCTTCCATCAGCAGAAATGTTACATACCAGGTTGTGTCCTGGTTTGAGTGAGAGCAGGACTGGTTCTGGTCAGTGATTTCCCTTCCCAGCTCAGCTCTTGTGCCCCCCTGCCCTGGCTGCAGGCAGCAGCTGTTTGCACAGGCAGTGGCTGCTGCTGACAGTGAGAACACCCCATGGGCAGAGTCAGTACCAAGGGGGGTGCAGACCAAGGCCGCTGCTGGGGCCTGTGCACCACGGGGGGTGTTCCTGAACCTAGCAGTAGAAACCTCCAGAATCTTATCTCCTGAACACAGCTCCTGTCTGCTGCTGGGCCCAGTCTGGGATTCTCCCAGTGCCTTCTCCACAGCGTCTGTGGTAATGGTGATATAATTGCCGTCAGGGGGGTCGGGTTCTACACTGGTTTTGTTTATATTTGTATATATTCCATTATTATTTATTATTTTAATTGTCATTAAAGCTGTTGTAGTTCCCTTTTCTTGTGGCTGAGTCTCTCTCCCTTATTCCCTTTCTCTTCTCCTTTGTGGAGGGAGGGGGGTTAACAGAGAGTTGTCTGTTACAGGTCTAGAGAGCTGCCCTAACCCTAAACCCTGGCAGGTAGGATAATGATGTCACAAGGAGATGGAAAAGTTCTGGAGCATTTGTTTATGGATTTTTTTATGTCCAGAAAGGAACATTTTTATAACTAGTCTGATACCCCTTGAACCAAAGATATCGAACTTCAACCTGAGTTTTGTGCACAAAGCACAACTTTGGTGTTTGAACTAACAGCATATCTTTGTAGAAGGATGTTCAATGGTAATTTTTAAGAGAGAGGGGTGTTTTCTGGGCCATTGCTTTGGGGCTTGGTTTACTGTGGTTTTTGTTTTTTTCATTTCCACTTGAAAGGATTGGTCTGCTTCCTTTGAATAACTTTTTAATAGTAGAAACAAGTGGAACAGTCACTGCTTTCTGGCTGCTGTAATCAGAGAGATTTGATTTGCAGGTTTCAGTTAGTCTTCATTGTCATGTTCTCACTGCTGATGTATCAAAAAAAAAAAAAAATCAGATACAATCTGTTGGATAGGGCTTTGAGCAACCTACTCTAGTTAAAAATGTCCCTATTCATTGTAAGGGGGTCAGAACTAGGTGAACTTTAAACACCTTTTCCAACCCCAGCAATTCTGTGGTTCTATGTACAAATTGTCATGACCAGCATGAACAAAGAGAATGGGTTTGAATACAGTAATTTCAATTTCCTTTTTAGAGTTGCATTATATACCTGTTAAGTGTGAGAAGAAATGAGAAAATGAATTGGTCCATTTAAGCTTAAGCACTTTTGCCAGACTATAGTAGACCATGCTTCAGGTATTAAATTTCATTTGGATGTGTAAGTTGCACAGACAGGATGTGTGTGATGATACAGAACCATGCCTGAAGTGAAATCACTTTCTTACTGATGATGTGTGTACTGCCCTTAAAGAAAGGGCTCATTGTATAGGTGCTCTCGTATCTTGCAGTATCCCATATGTAGGAGGACCCTTGTGATCTGCTGTTGGCAGCCTGTCCAGCGGTGCCTAGCAACCTACTGCAGCAATGCTGATGATGCACCGGTCAGTCCTGGCATTGGACCATATGTCCCAGTGAGAAAAGGCCAGTTTTGCTTTAAACTTTGCTTGCCAGCATCCGTTTGCATAGAGAGTGAATCCAATTTGAATGTCAGCCTTCAACTGCCTACAAGGCCTGATCTTACTCTCTCTTTGACAAAAAGGTTTGAGAGGGAGTCATTAGGAAGCCAAAGGGACTACAGCAAACTGGGGAAGAAGACAGAAGGCTGAGGATGGTGAGACCTTGGGTTTGGGTAACATAGTGAAGAATAGGAGAATGTTTCAGAGAGTCTTCTTCCTTCTCTTGACTTGCATACCCTGCTGGTGTGATGCTACAGAGCCTGCAGGTAATGCTGGAACTCAACTTCTATGCATGCAGAAGTAATGTTGCCTGTATCTTTATACATTTACTTAACGAAACACCCTTTTTGTCTTCCATTTCATGTAAAAAAATCACACCTTTGCCAAAGATTAAAAGCAATGTGTATTCTGAACAGGCAACAATTTGCATTGTCTTTGCACCTGCAGGAATGATAAGGAAGCACTTGAAGCAGGATAACAAACTGAATGACTCAAGCAGTTGCGAGCTATATGGTAAAAACCCCACACTTTGTTTTGTATTTTCTTCATTTCTGTTTCTAAGGTCATGTACATTTAGGTCCTTTCTCGTGTTCCACAAACAAACAACTTTGTACTTCACAGAGCCTCTGAATATGGCCTGATCTGTCAGAAGCAGACACCATCTCTGGTGGCTCCTGTAAAATTCCATGTAGTAAAATGCTGATTTGTGACTTGAAGCTTGAAAACAATCCTACTGTCTTACATAGATCCTGTTTATTTATTAGATAAGTATTTGCTTTAAAGGTTTGATAGACTGCAAATGAATGTTAGGAAAACTCATTTCACCTTGATTTGAAATTACATACCTGTTAGCATAAAAATATATGGTGTGAGATCATGCATTCTACAGCAGCTAAGGCACTTCAAAATTACAGACTTGGCTTTTACAGACAGGTGGTAAAAGCTCACCTTCTACTGTAGATACCTTGTAACTTAGTGTTCCCCTTGCATACTTGTAGGGGAAGTCACAATGCATATTAAAAACTTGCTCCCACATCACCCTCAACTGGTTTAGATCATAAACTCCCTGAAATTGCACCGTGCAATTTAAATGTGCCTCCAGGGACTCTGGGCAAAGAGGGTAGACCAGTAGAGTAGCTGACTCACTACATCTTTCTGTGTCAGAGTAGAAAGTGAGTCAGTCTCCAGCCACTATGGGCTGCATTTTTTTTTACTCTAGTATTGCAGGACGTAACTTTGAGAGATCTGTTTCACAATAAATGCTGTGAATTATATTTGAGGAGCAGAAGAAAATACATTATGTAAAAAAACCCGAACACATAACTGAGGGATGGTACTCTACCTTCTGTTTTTTTCTTCTTAAAGAAATGATGTTGCATTAGATGTTAGTATTGAAACCTGATATTTAAATAAAGAAAAAAATCCCACATCAGAAATAATTGAGAAAAAAAAATAATCTAGGAAATAAAGACAGTATCCCTTAAGAGTAAGAATAAAGGATTCTCATTATGTGTAGAAGAAAGAGTCACGAAATTGTGTTACTCATATTTAGTTCAGAGAAACTTATTTCAGTATTTGTTGCTTTTACAAAAGGAACTAAATTGAAAGTAAAGAAGATCCTTGTCTGACTGGCATATCACCTCATTAATCAAATAAAGAACACAGTAATGAAACTGTGACACATATGGATAGTACCCCACATCTAATGTGCTCACTCAAGTCAGTGAATACCAGAAGCAAAAACTCTGGACAGAGCTTAACAGTGTTCATATCACTGAGCTGTGCTGAGGTTATAGATATGCCTGTGTGGCACGTGATAGCTGGAATATTTGAGAATTTACAACTCCTTCATTTCTATGATAGCTTGGCTCTTTTTACCAGCTCTGATCTTGAGCAATCAGCCTCCCTCTGTTTTAGTTTCCCCATATGTGTAATGGGGTTAATTGTATCTATACCATAAGGGTATTGTGAAACTTAATTACTTAATATAAAGAGTTTTGATATTCTTGGATATGTGACAGTGTAGGAGAGCAGAGAATTATTCATGGTCTTGAAAGTTTTTATGGTCGGTTCACACTTCAGAGAGTAATACATTGGATCCAAAGAGGGAAATGTTTGACCTACAATTTCTACCACGCACTGCATAATGAGTTGCACTAATAACAGTAATCTGGGAGTCTGTTAATGTAATTAAAACCACTGACTTTTCTTCTAGGTGGGAGGTTTTTGAATATGGCTTATGTCCTAAATGGAAGTATGCTGCAGCATGATCAGAGCTGCTGTACAACATCCAAAATTAGGAGGCTCATGAAAATATTTCTCCCCAACCTCTACAGATTAACTTGCCAGAAATAATTAAATATGCATTTGTAAAATATCTAGCAGTGGAGCAGCTTCTGCTTTTCACAATCTGTATGCTGTCAATGGCTGCATAGTGACATTGGTCCCATAGTCCTTCACAACAAGTAACAAGGGTTAGTTTGGTGAAAGGTCTTAGCCTAAGCACTTCTGTGTAGGTGGCATGGTAAGGGAGTGGAGGGGTGTCTAGGACCTGTTCTTTTGTTATGTGCAAAGGAAATTATAATACTAGTCTTACATGTTCATCAAAACTATCATTGGTTCACCAGAACTCCAACCCTGGAGACTCCTCTTGGAGTGTCTTATGTCTTGTTGCACATGATGAACACCTCTGGATCCACGTCCAGGAGGTGAATCATATGCTGAACTCAGAGAGGAACACAGAGCTTCTTTGGAGCTTGGGCTGCCACCCGTTGCAGGAGACTGCACTACTTCACTTGCTCAATGTGCCTATCAAAGCTTGGAGCTGAAGGGACACTGTGGATACACGAACAGTTGTGAATATGAAACAGAGACCAGCTGAGAACACAGCGAAGGGCTGTCCAGAGAGGGAAGGAGATTTAAGCTTCAAACAGCAAAAATCACTCCCCCTGACAGCTTAGCTACATCCCTTCTGCACCATGGCTGGATAGCATAATACAACTGCAGTCGGGTACTACCTTGGTGGAAATTTTGTCTTTAACACCTTCTACACCTTAGGGATGGTTTTAGGCAGGTGACATCTTCCTGTTTCCTAGGCAATGCTCTTTCACTTTCTGGGAAACTTAAGCTTAACGCATGTCATGCACATGGAGGAAGATGCATGTTTATGTCTTCAGAAGGAGGAGAGCAAACCAATTAAAAATGTGGGGGAAAGAACTATGTCATTTTCAACAGCTCAGGTACACTGAGTAAGAGCTCATTAACAGCTACTAGGTCTTGGCACTTGTGTGTAGCACACAGTACTGTGAGTTCGCTCAGCTTTAAGGTCAAGTTCTTGCAAGGGAAAAAAGAGCTTATGTCTGTACAGTAAACCACAAATATATATATTGCAAGTCTTTAGCCTAGCTTTGACCTGGTATATTCGGTGACCTAATAGAACACCTTCTCTAAATCAAGCTACTTCCTGAGAGTAAAGTAATTGCGCTGAATGTTTCTTCATTCAACAAGGATAAATGTAGAGTCCTGCACCTGGGGAGGAACACCACCATGTACTGGTACAGGAGAGGAGTAGGCCTGATGGAAAGCAGCTCCATGGAGAGGGACCTTGGAGTCCTGGTGGACACTAAGTTCTTCATGGAATACCAATGTGCCCTTGGGGCCAGGAGGGCCAATGGTATCCTGGGCTGCATAAAGAAGAATGTGTCCAGCAGGTCAAGGGAGGTTCTCCTCCCCCTCTACTCTGCACTAGTGAGACCACATCTGGAGTATTGCATCCAGTTCTGGTCTCCCCAGTTCACGAGGGACAGGGAAATACTAGGAAGAGTCCAAGGGAGGCTACAAAGATGATGAAAGGACTGGAACATCTCTCTTTGGAGGAAAGGCTGGAACTGTTTAGCCTGGAAAAGAGAAGCCTGAGAGGGGATCTTATGAATGTTTACAACTATCTGAAGGGTGGGGGTCAAGTAGAAGGGGCCGGTCTCTTTTCAGTGGTGCCCTCTGATAGGACAAGAGGTAATGGTCGCAAGGTGAAACACACAAAGTTCCACCTCAACATGAGGGGAAACTTCTTCACTGTGAGAGTGACAGAGCCTAGAACAGGCTGCCCAGAGAGGTTGTGGAGTCTCCTTCTCTGGAGACTTTCAAGACCCACCTGGATCTGTTCCTGTGTGGCTTGCCCTGGGTGTTCCTACTCTGGGAGAGGCGTTGGGCTCAATGATCTCCAGAGGTCCCTTCTAAGCCCTAATGTTCTATGATTCTAGGATTCTATGATTCATAAGCACATTGTACATTATTCATTCTGCCTCTTGTTCTGATAGAAGTTTGCTGGTTTCAACCGTACTCCTGACAGGGTTCAAACATCTCTTGCTTCTGTGGCTGCTGGTCTTGCCATTGGACTTCAACCCACATTCTCAAGAGGAGAAAAGGGAGTTTCTCATACTATCTCATCAGTAATTACAGGCTTGAGTAGTCCTATAGTCAGACTGACTAGCCTAAGATTATAAGGCAGGCTCCTTTATAAGTCACAATGGAAAGGCTTCCTTCCACATATATAAGGTTGAATTTTAGGTTACAGTGAGTTTTAGGTTACAGTGAGTTTGCTAGGTCTTGATTTCTCTCCACTGATCATAAAAATAATAAACTAGTTGCCTGCTGAGACATGACAGATACCACACTAAAAATTTTATTCAGGCCTAGTGGGTGCAACTGAGTGGAGGTACTGGTGTGACATGGATCAGTAGGCTCTTGTAAGAAGCAGATGGAAGTTAGAGTTTTGAGTTTTCACCATGTGACCTACTGAGAAATATCAAGGTTTAATTTCTTCCCTTTTAAGTAGTTGGAAGTAGTGTAATAACTCCATTCGACTCCTAATAAAGTAAGTATTATATTTGTGGGAAACGAAAAACCTCATGTGCAAATAACACTGTAAGGATCTTTGTGTTACTAGACATAATAATATTTGATTGAAAATACACTCACCAGAGCTCAGTGTCTCAAGCTTTAGATTAGAAGAGACTACAAAGGACCTCTGACAGGATCCAAGGAATTACTTTGTGTTTTCATACTAGTGTTGTACACAGGAAATAAAAGCAGAGGTTCAGAGTCCTATAATGAATTTCTCTTGTTCGTGGATTATAATAGGAAAGCTGGTTTGAGTGGGGTTTTTTTTGTTGTTGTTGAATTGGGTTTTAGGTTTTAATGAAACCAAATTAAACTGTAAATTGTTGCATCCTTTGTTTTCCAATAATAGAAGTTTCTCCAGTATCAGGAAGAGGAGAACAGGGAGTCAAGACTGTTACTGAGTTGTGAGATTAGGCTTCCATTTCATACTCCCTATCAGACTTTCTGTCCAATGTTAGGCAAGACATTTAGATTCAGACTGTCAAAGTCCCTCAAAGGCCTAATTGACACTGTCTTATGATGAATACTCCTGAGGAGACAGGCCCAAGTCATGTTCTGCCTCAGGTTCTCCCCTGTAAAAGGGGCATGAACATGATCTACCATCTGCTTTGTAGAAGAATGTGAAGAACTCACACCGTGAGGATGTGGTGAAAGCTACAAAAATACTCGCATAATGGATTGCCTCTAAGTCATTCCAACAACGTTGAAGGCTTTCATGTCCTACCAAGTGGATTTAATCTAGAATGTTGCTCCCTGTGTACATTGCACAGTGTCTGCTTTTGGCAGCAGTTGGCTGCAACAGGAATCTGACAATTTCTCACAATGAACTTCCCACGTGGGAAGATGAATTACCACAATGAATTTCCTACCTGGAGGTGGGAAAGTCATTTTAAAATGTCCTTGATAAATTTCTTTTTATTTCTTTTTGGTTTGGATGGCCAAATCTTTTCCCCAGACTGAACTGAAAATTATTTAATTTTTTTTTTTTTTTTTTAATCATGAGCTGAGAGGAACTGATGGAAGTTCTCAGGAACTTCACCTCCATTTACATAATTGCTATGTGGAATAGGAAATTGGTTTATGCAAGGAAGGAAGCTGAAGCTCATTAGTGACAAGCATCTTGGGAAGAGAGAGTGCTCCCTAACGTAGCATTCAGTTGCTGGATGTGGGTGGTCTTAGGGGATATATTTCACATTAGACAGCCAAATAATGAAAATACAAGTGAATTGAACTGAATTTAGTGCTTGCCTGTGTCTGTGAGGTGGCTTGCGTGGTGATTGCAAACAAAAGCCTGATGACTATACTCAGCAAAGCTATATGATGACTGTATAGTGACTATAGAAACTCTATAATGACCATACAACAAAAGAAGATGGTGAATGTAAACCCAGGGAAGTATGGGAAGAGGTATTTTTATTTCAGTATATGTGAGTTAAAAGATTGGAAGGTGGAGTTAAGGGAAAAACTAAAGGATGAGTAACAAATCTGACTGAGTTGATCAAAGTGTCTCCTCTTTTTTTCACCAGATGATCAGGTATCTCTTGTTGCAATTTTTGTGACAATCTGAATGCAGGGTATAGAATCATAGAATCACAGAATGGTAGGGGTTGGAAGGGACCTCTGGAGATCATTGAGTCCAACCCCCCTGCCAGAGCAGGGTCACCCAGGGCAGGCCACACAGGAACAGATCCAGGTGGGGTTTGAAAGTCTCCAGAGAAAGGTTGGAAAGGACCTTTAAAATTTATCTGGTCTAACCCCCCCTGCAGTGAGCAGGGACATCTTCAACTAGATCTGGTCCCTCAGAGCCTTGTCCAACCTGACCTTGACTGTTTCCAGGGATAGGACATCTACCACCTCTCTGGACAACCTGTGCAGGTGTTTCACTTTCCTACACCTTAGTAGATTATAGCAGAAAAGAAGCAAACTCGCTCCAGTAGGGATTGTTCTTTAAAGCCTGCAGGCTTGAGTTGTAAACCATCTATTTTTCATATACTTTCAGAGAGTTCCCAGAATCATAACTGATTCGACAACATTCTCAAGCAGGAAAAGCACAGCTGCACTAAAGAAAGAGCTGCCATTCCAACATGGGCTCTATTCAGAGGTGCTGACCCAGCTTTAGATTAAGTTTTGCTTCAGACTGATGCACTTAATGTTTCTTTTCCTGACAGAGTATCTCTCAAAATGACATCAAAACTCCGTATTGAAAGTATGAAGGAAAAGGGGTTAAATTTGAGTAATTTCAGCCAGAGAAATGTAGAAATTAAGAAAATGGCAACAAGATATTAAAGAAACAGTTACCAGGTGTTGATGTCAGTATGCTTTAAATTATTCATTTGGTTGTAGGTATTAAGATTCAATCAGCTTCTCAGACCTAATTCTGGCTGATTTAGACACAGTTTCTGCAGGATTCAATCCTGTAAAGAACCTTCTCGCCTTTATCCTCTGCAGAACTTCAGCTACAGCTAAGAGAAAACAGAGAAATAATGTTTTTTTCAAAGAAAAACAAAGAACAAATGTTTTATTTTGGTGCTACTTTGCTGATCTGAGCCCTTTTCCAAAAGTCCTGAGCTTCTACCAACCATCTCTGACTTTAGGAAGGTGTGCTAGCTGCACAATGCTTCAGAGAACCAGGATACTTTGCCTTTGCCCAGATTTGGGTGTAGAAGAGTATTGGGTGAGGAGGTGTGTATTAATAATCCTGCTTTAAGAATATGGAGCCAGGATTTTAATGCAATCACAGGAAATTTACTTAGTACCACAAACCAAGTGTCTTGATAAAGCAGGGACAGGAGTTTCCAGTCTCAAGTTCAGTGCTGAGGTCACTGGAACAGGAATAGCATTTGCACTGTGGTTTTATTTTGTCCTTCTCAACTCTGTACTTTTTGTAATAAATGAGGGAGGAGCACAAACTCTTCACCAAACCCCAATTAAACACCTCTCTGACTGTGCCCGGCTTCTATTTCAAGCTTATTTTGTTAGGTCTTGCAATAGCCTTTACCATTCCCTTCCAAAGATAAGATTGTTCCATCTCTGACTATTATTACAAGGGCTGGCTCACAAATGGGCTGAGAGGAAATGTGATGGAAATTCTTGAAGAGCCATCTGAAAAATTTGCATCTGCTGTTCTTGATTGATGTGTCAAACCTCAGCTGCTGTTTACTTACTGAAGATAACTGTCCGGATAGAAATGTGATGTAAAATATAAAGTAGACATGTGGTAGGCAACACAAGGGGAAAGTACCTGGCTTCAGTGCACGGAAGAAAATAGGAGGGAGTAGTAGCACAAGGAAGAGCAATGTGGTAGAAAACTACTGAATATCAGTTGTAGTTTTTAAAATCTCTGTAAGAGTTAAATATTAACTACTGAATAAAACTTGTTGTGATGCTATATGGATAAACTTGTCATGCTGTATGGATAAACTCTTCAGTTCTGAATGTCTCTAGCTGCTAAGCTCCTTCAACTCATGACTTGTTGTCTGCACACCTGTGAACAACATAGAATCATAGGATGGTAGGAGTTGGAAGGGACCTCTGGAGATCAAGTCCAACCCCCCTGCCAGAGCAGGAACACCCAGGGCAGGCCACACAGGAACAGATCCAGGCAGGTCTTGAAAGTCTCTAGAGAAGGAAACTCCACAACCTCTCTGGGCAGCCTGGTCCAGGCTCTGTCACTCTCACAGTGAAGAAGTTTTTCCTATTGTTGATGTAGAACTTCTTGTGTTTCAGCTTATGACCTCTTGTCCTATCACAGGGCCCCACTGAAAAGAGCCCCTTCTGCTTGACCCCCACCCTTCAGATATTTGTAACCATTCATAAGATCCCCTCTCAGGCTTCTCTTTTCCAGGATAAACAGTCCCAATTTATAACATAAACTCTAAGTTTGACCCTTGAATTAAACCTTTAAGACAGAAAGGTAACAAAGGAGTATCCAGGATGCTGAAATAACAAAAACTTAAGCATTATCAAAGGATATTTTTTCAAGACAGTGAGCCTCTGAAACTTGCTGACACCAAATGCTTTTGAATTCGGTAACAAGTGGACAAAGATGTGTAAGAATATTGAGATATCTCAGTAGGGATGTGAAAAGTGAAGTGAATTGATGGGCTGCATATGATTCCCTCAAGAAATCAATCTGCTTGTGGAACACCAAAGAAGCAACTAGACACCTACAGCTCACATCTTTCCCCAGAAACCAGGGAAGTTTGAACAACCCCATGCATAAGTGTGTTTTTAACCAGTAGTAACCCTTAAGAAATCCTGTATCTTCTTTCCTCCTTTCCCCCCTTTTTTTTTTTTTTTTTTTTATTCTCATAATTTATGAAGGTTTTCTACCATTTCTGCTAAAGGTTCTTGCCAAGCCTGTTTTGGATGCTTTCCAATTTCCCCACATTTTTTCATTCTTTTTGCCTGTGTGAAAAGTTCCCATCAAGTCTTTAAATTCCCTCTATTAATTTTAAATAAGAACAAGCTAAGTCTTAGTCTTTTCCTCATGATTCATAGCCACAGGCTCTTATATGATTTCCCATAGCTCTCATTTTCAAGGACAGCCATCCTTACAAGAACATTGGCATGTGGATAAGCCTTATGCAAAATGCAGTGTAATTTTTTTCTCCTTCTTAATATCTTTAGAACAGTCTTAACCTAAATCACTGTTCTCTGGGTAATGGGAAACAACATCTCCTTGGTTTCTAGCATTTCTAAAAGTACCAAAAAGAGAAAGGACTTTTTTTCTACTACTTCTGAGTCTTCTTACCCTACTTTATAGGTACTTTTCTGATTATTCTAGTGCAACATTTGCTATTTAGGATCTCCAGTATTTGTTCTTCCCACAGACTTCCCTACCACCAAAATCCACAACAGTGCACATCTCTCAATCTGAATGGTGTAGTAGAAATGATAGGTTGTTTTCTAAAGTTATGTCACTTGCCTATATCTTATTCATTTTATTATTCTTTGGGAAATAGTTTAAAAGCTAGGAAGGGGGCTGTAAGCAGCTACAAAGCAGGTCTGATCCGTCTTCTTCTGCAAGCTTTGTAAGAAATTGGTATGCCTCTAGGAAACGACCCCATGAACTTCAGTTCAGATCTTGCCAATTATGTGTCCTGAACATTGTCACATTATGTCAGGAAGGTGTATTTGTCTCCATGGACTGCACTTGGGATCATTATTTCCAAAATTTTAGGAATGTTGATGGATAAGTGTAGAGAATGAAGATAAACAAGCTAAGATTCTATTAAATCTTCAGAAAAACTTAGGAGTATGATTGTCACTAGACAAGAAATGCATAGGGAAGATCTGCACAATTTGTCTGTTGTGGAAGCCATTGAAGACTTTCATCCCAGGTTCAGCAGTATTTCTCAGCTGCGTTAGCTATCACAACAGAGAGCAGTGTAGCAGATATTCTAATAAAACTCAGAGCTCAAAATGGCAGACTTGTTAAATGAGGAAAAGCAAAGGAGAAATGAATATGTGGGAAACTGAGGCACAGATATGCCTCATGATTTGCTTCATGTCTTTCAAGAAGACAGTAATAGCAGAGGATCTCTCAAGTGCTGTCTAAATAGTGTCAGTGTAGCCACACACCCCTGGGACGGGGTGTCTAATACACCAGCAGTGCATATGTCTGGTTGGTAGCAAATGCAGGATTTTCTTTAGACTAGTTGTGAATTCATTCCCAGCTTTGCCTTCGCTTTTCAGGATTATCTTGAGCAATGTACTATAACTTGGTGGAAGTTTACTCTCTATAGTGTGGTGGTAATAAGGCTTTTTTGGCACCTTTATTTGTCTTGGAGAGGTAAGGGCTTTAACATTTTGATGTCAGGGAGTGTGTATGAGATTTGTGCAATAGATGGGATTTGATCCATTTTAGTTTCAGAGCCTTAGGCAGGTTTTGTTAAGGAAGGTGGGTAGGATTAGATTCAGGAACCTTGACAGGCTTGAGAAATGGGCCAGTGCAAACTGCATGAGGTTCAACAAGTCAAAGTGCAAGGTCCTGCATCTGGTCTGGGCCAATCCCAGGCACAAATCCCAGATACAGAGTGAGTTGAGAGTAGCCCTGAAGAGAAGGACTTGGGGGTGTTGATTGACAAGAAGCTCAAAATGAGCTGGCAGTGCACTCATGTCTCAGAAGGCCAACTGCATCCTGGGATGCATCGAGGAGTGTGGCCAGCAGCTCAAGAGAGGTGATTCTCCCCATTTACTCTGCTCTTGTGAGACCCCACCTCAAATACTGTGTCCACTTCTGGTGTCCGCACCATAAGAGGGACATCGGTGTGTTGGAACAAGTCCAAAGGAGGTGCCACAAAGATGCTCCAGGGGCTGGAGCACCTCTGCAATGAGGACAGGCTGAAGGAGCTGGGATTGTTCAGCCTGGAGAAGAGAAGACTCTGGGGGGACCATAAGGTCTGCCTTCCAATAGTTGAAGGGATTCTACAGGAAGGCTGGAGAGGGACTATTCACAAGAGTGTCCAGTGATAGGACAAGGGGAAATGGTTTTAAACTGAGGAAAAATAGGTTTAGAATGGATCTTGGGGAAAAAGTTCTTCAGTACGAGGGTGATGAGACTGGAATAGATTGCTCAGGGGGGTTGTGGATGCCCCTCCCTGGAGGTGTTGATGGCCAGGTTGGATGAGGCCTTGAGCAACCTGGTCTAGTTGAGAGGCACCCCTGTCCATGTCGGGGAGGTTGGATTAGATGATCTCTGAGGTCCCTTCCAGCCTAAGCCATTCTATGATTCTATGATTCTATTGCTTAGTCCTTTTAAGAGCTTACTGCAGGACCACGATATGTACCCAGAGTTTATGCCAAATAAAAAGACAGACTGTTCAGAAAGTGGTAACAGATCCTTTTCTTGAATGACCCTTAACTCAGCCTGAAGGCGATGAATAGCCTCACCAGAATACAGCCCAAAGAGAAAGAACATCTAATGATACTCTTGGCACATCACAGAGAGAACATTAATGCAGTTTAATGAAATCCCAGACAGAAAGCCAAATGGCTTGTGCCTGACATGCATTGACAAAGTATGATTGGTGTCTTGCTGATTTATGTGCGTGTGTGAGCCAGATGAAGCTACAGGATTTCAATTGAGATAATGTGCATAATTAAAAAGCAAAAGGAAATTTACCGATTCGGTGGCAGAGGTTGATGGAATCTAATTGGAGAAGCAAATGAATAAGGAAAAAAAAATAATTCTATTGCATTTTTGTGCTGAGCTGTATAGAGAGTTCAGCAATGAAATCGCTAATCAGACAAGAGCTGGCTGACCTAGGAAAGCAGCAATCTCGTGTCTCAGCTGGATGGGATTTTTTAAGATACCAGCTCAAAGGGTTGTTTAAGAGATATGAAACATATAGAAGAACATTTTCGGTTTCAATTTAGCTTATATGGAAACCATTCTTATGACAGATTAGCGATGTAGTTTGCTTGTTTTGAAGCTACCTTATAGTCATATTGGGTTTATTTTTAACAGAAATTGGTTTACAGCAAGTGGAACTCTAAATTATTTTTGTGTGCCTGTGCGTTAGTGTTTAAGTGAAATTTTTCTTTTCTTAGCTTCTTTAATAAGCAGACAAAATTGTCTTTGTACAATTTTGCTTGAGTGTCTAAGTGCCACCTGTCTGCTTCAAGGGCTGTGATGACACTGTGAAAATACGAGGTGTTGACATAACTTAACCCGTGGTCTGATTTTGCCTATCTCCATCACGATGTCTGCCTTTCTGGAGGCTGGTTTGTATTTCTTCACCTTGAGAAACCGGTGCTGTATATCTGTATATGTGGAATGTCTCCAGAACAAAGATAGTGTAGTAATTTGTGGAAAGAATTGGGGTCAGAAGAGGAACATCTGATTTATAGCTCATTATCTTGCCCTGGGAACTCAGCAAGTTCTTCCATGCATTTTATGGGCAGGTAAGGAGTTGTATGTGGTTTTACCCTTTCTCCCACTGTATGCAAATAGCAAATCTCATGGTTAGAATCATGGACAACATAGGCACTAGGATCAGGTCTCTCCTGATCGGGTCTACCTAAATGTGGCAGAAGAGCATAATATGGAGGGACCACTTTGTGAATGTGGATGTGACAAACCCACCTTGAACATCACACTAGAAACTGAACCTGCAGCTGGTTAGAATGAAAGAATCCAGGTACCTGTAGAATACAGGTCTCTTGTATCTAATTGAACTCTGAAGACTGATCACAGAAAGGGTATGACAGATGTTCTGACTGGTATTGTACACAAAGAAGAAAAGAACTGTAGGACACTGAAGCTCTTTTTGTATGTTTATTTTTATGATCCAGAGTGAGGTTCAGAAAACTGTACTTAAATACCTAGATAACTTGCCTGGCTTTTCAGAAATACTAACCAGCAGTGGTAGCTTCTTCCAGTGGGAGTCTGAGGTCTGTCACTCTGAAACCTCAGACTTCTTATTTTACTGTGGGATTTTAGGGAATACCATTTACATCTGACAAATCAGATTTGTTGACAGGTTTTCTTATTAGACTGTCACAACATGTTTTACATATTTAATTTGCAGTAATTTGCCCTCTGAGTAAAGTACAACTGGCCATAACACTGAAGAAAAAGAGTTTGGTAAATCTGCAACCTCCATCTATCTCCTTCTTGAACACAGCAGGCATTGCAGTAATACATTAGGAGAGCACTTAGATCCCAATCCATACCATTGATCTTGAAAGTGTTAGAGCACTGTCTGGAAAATCTTTAACTTCCAGTTTGTCTTAAAGCCTGTGATTTTAGCTCGGGACTTTTCTGATTTGGTTACTGTTGTGTTGATGAGATGATGCTAGATATGCTACATGGCACTGAGGGTATACCATCTGGGTCCTAATGTTATATCCATGCTTGAAGTGTCTGTAAAGTACACATATGTTTGTATTTTTAATATGTATTTCAACTCTTTCAACACTAAACATTTGTGTTGTTCCAGCTGTAAAAGCATCATGTGAACAGCGGTGACAAAAGCTGAAGGAAATCTTTCTGTTGTTAGTCAAAGACTGTCTGAAATGAAATCCTGAAAGTGTTCTATTTCTAAATGAGAGAGGTTGTGTCACTTATAATGGGAAACAACTACCTGCTTGATGGCCGGTATGAAATAACTTAAATAATTTTTTTTTTTTTAATTTTTAAATTTACTTATGTTGGTTTTTTTCATCCTCCTTTCTGCCAAAAATGTTCTGAACTTCCTGGAAGGTCAGCAGCACGGTGTGAAACTGCCACAGTTTTGTGATGCTGAAAGAGCTATTTAAAGTGTTTGGAATTTTTAAAAGGCACTTCAACTCTTCATTTGCCATATTTGGGATGGGATTAATTTTTATCCTTCTGGTCCTTTCACAGCAATGCAGAGCAACACTGGAGGCAGTTATAAAACGTTTGCCTGAATGGCGCAAATTGTCACTTACAGAAATGGACATTTATACAAATGCCCATTGGACATGAAAGTGCAATCTGGCCTTTTTTGAGCTCATTAGGAGATCTATTGTTCTCCTAATGGGCTGGAATCTCTCTTCCAAAATTTAACTTCAGCATTTGCTCTGGTTCTTCAGTGCTAAAAGCCAGATAATTTTGCGACAGGGTTGTTTCTTTTATCTCCAGTACAACAGCACAGGGGCAGTGATGGTAAACTCAAGACACTACAGTACCTGTCAGTGGATATTTATTAGACACAGTCCCTTTTCTGTCCCAAAGTCACCCCTCCTGATGTACTTTGTGGGAACTGCACTTTGGCTTTTATTTTTCCAGCTTATTATGATTTTCTCCCATATATTACTACATAGATGTGCATCAACTCTACTTACTGTCTACTCAAGTCCAGAAAACCAGAGAAACACAGAAACACAACCATCTCAGTGTCTGGAGGGAATTTTTATAAAGAAGAAAGAAAATTTCCAGCTGAAGTTTGCAACAGTTACCACTATTTGATTAGTTGCAGTGGAGACCTATAATTAGCTCTTATTTAAGAAGGCATATGGCTCCAACAGATGGTAAAGGAAAAAAACCAAGTTAGATAAACAGGGCTATTTGCACACGGTTTTCTAGTCTCTTTTGGTTATATTTTGCAGTTCAGTGCCTAGGTTCTAGCAAGACTGTATACTGTTCATTCAAGGAATGCCCACGTCTTAATTTTCCCTAAAAATAGCAAAATCAGTATGGCCTGAAAGTATTTCAGAATTTTGGCAATAGTAGTAGAAACTAAATGACAAGGAAATTTAGAAATTAGAAAATCTGTACTTACTTTGTTGGGACTCCGAGCAAGAACCAACTCTCCTGGTGAGGCTAGTAAAGACCAGGAGCTAGGACAAGCCCAAAGTGTGTGTCTTGAGTGGGTGAGGGGGGTAGTTCTTCCACTAGATAGATTTGGGTCATGTTTATGTTAATACTAATCAGGACGATGTGTGCTGTAGAGATTGCTCAGATTGGTTAGTCCGGGCTACAATCAGTCTGGACTGAGATTCTAAAGGCAATATTATTTTATTGTTATCTCCCTCCCTTGTTCACCTGTGTTAATAGACTGTGATTGCTTCTAATTAGCTTCAGGGTAAGGACATCTAGCTCAGTTTAAACTGCCTTCTGCTGTGATTTACCAACAGTTGACTTTCTACTGAAGCAGCTTAGGAAGGATCACACAAACTACTGACACAATGTGTCTGTGTGGGTGGTAACATAAGGTTTGTGGGTAGAAAGGTTTCTAAAGGCTCACAGCATTTTCTTAAGTGAGTGTGTTGAGATGCCCTCCATCCGTCTGTGCACGGGTGACCTGAAAGAATCAACCCATCTACATTTAAAAGTATCCTACGTCCCTGAGATGATCTGGTGTCAGAACCCAATTATGGAGACTGTGATATGCTTCTTGTGGTTCTTCATCAATCTGAAATACAAATGTTTAAGGGTTATTCATAAAGAAATATTTACAGTAAAGTTCTGTTTACAGCTGCAGCATCTTGACTTCCCTGTGTTATTGAACACCCGCTCATTTAAAGCAAAACTCATCAGAACCCTGCTCTTCCACTTAGCTGATCAGTAGCATGGTAATACTGCTTTTCTCACGCAGCAAGAGAGATTCAAGAAGTTGCCAGGTATTGAGTAATTATCTTGTTCCCAGTGCAATAGGCATTAAAGAGGCCAGATCTGAAGTTAGATCTGTTTTCCATATGGATTTTTCCCTGGCTGTGTAATCACTGCCTGTTCACTTCAGACCTCTCAGACAATGCTCAATAAACCATACAGAGATAATTCTGGAGAAAGTAGGATGTAAACCTGAAGTGATGTTTCTAAAAGGCCATATTCTCTGGAAGTGTAATTTTATACTTAAAATAAATACTACTCTTTGTCCTCTGGGGTATAGGAATCGATTCTCCAGCAGTAGAGTGGCAGGACTGAGTTGTCACATTTCCTCCTTACTTATTTTGAAAAAGTAGTAATCAATCTTACTTCTCTGGGCTACTCAAGTGAGGACAGGATCAGGGTAAATCCTGTAATTTCCCCTGTAATTCTTAGTAAATTCTCAGTAAAGCTGTAGTCAAGTCCTACAAAGCGAACAGAAAAGTTGTATAGAAGAAACTTTGCTGTGAAGGAGGTTTTAATGTGTTTCCTCTGGGGCAGAGTTTTTCACGTTTCATTTAGGTCGCATAATCCTTGTTGTGTAGGGAAATCTGGCGTTACTTAAAGTCATTCTAAGCAAGGTAGTCAATTTTAAAATAAGTCAAGGACCTAATTCCAAAGCCGCTGTCTTGTTTCTGGTACCTGTTGGAAGCAGAGTTAAAAAGTAATGGAAAGTGATGTAATGATGATCATGCTCTCTGTGCATGGTCTCTCCAGCGCTGCAGCTGAGAACCTCTTCCTTTCTAACTGTTGTTCTTCCATCAGAAACTCTCTAAAATATACTGCCTTTCCCTCATGCCTCTGAAGGTACCCCCATAGCATAGGAACAGTACCTTATGCAAGAGTTCTGAGGTAGGGGTCATGTGATTAGGAATTTACATGTTTTAAAGCCCTGGAAATACAAATACAAACAGATTTCCAGCACTTATCAAAGGTCAGGTTATACCAAATCTCTTGGGCAAATCTGGGTTTCAGACTAGGATACCGACAATCCTTGCAAAGATTTGTTGGTTGACATTTACTCCAGTTTTTCTTTGGCAGTTACAGGCATCAGGAGGAAGCAGAATTGAAAATATAATTGTGGAAAGAATCTATCTGTCGAGGCTGGAGCATGCTAATCACTTACTTGCCAAACAGATTGCAGAGGGTCTAAAAACCAGCCAGTACTATTGCTTTGCAAACAGCAAAGGTTCATATGACTTAGGTGGCTCTAGGGAAATCATTCATCATCAAGTCTCAGCTACACCAAGACATTGCCATTGCAAAGGCTCTCCTTGAATCAGAGGTTGAGATACGTACGTGTCATTGTCACTTGATTATGCCAAGGTGAGTTCGCTCTTCGTTTGCTCCCTTGGGAAAGTTACTGACATAGAACAGCTATGAAGCTTCTCAAGCTGTTTTTATAGAGGTAAAAGAAAAAAACAAAACCAAGCAAACAAAAGCAAAACAAAAAAATACCTCAGCGAGTAAAGGATGGTTCAAATAAAGGAGATTTAAAGGGAAGAAGGGAGATAATTTAGGCATGGTAAAAGCAGAGGGAGGAAGCTCAGAGTTGACAAATTAAGAAAGTGGGATATCTGGAGAGGACAATTGGGATACTTGGCCAGTGGAGTCTTGGCACAAAGAACTCTAATCTGTCTGATGTGTGTATTAGGATCTCAGAAAGGTCAGGGGAACAGTTCTGACAAAAAAAAATTTATCAACATCTTTGATTACATTTCCCTAGAAATGTCTTTGTCTCCTCATATGAACAGAAGTGGTGTGAAGGTGCTGCTGGCAGAAATAACAGAAATGATGACATTTGAAAATCAGGAAAACTTAGGTCCCTGTCACAGCTTTGTGCGATCTGTGGGATGCTGCCAGTCTGGCCAGGCAATACTTTCAATTGATGTCACACCCTTTCGAAACACAAATAGAGTGGTACGTAAGTCAGCTAATGTTGATTTTGTTATCAACATTATCAAATCATACCTCCTACCGACAGCAGAACTATGGATAACTGAGTTTGACCAAGTGTCACATGTCTCTGTAGTGGACTGTGGTTTCTGGTGGTGTCTTTCAGATTCCAGTGGTTTTTTTCTGGAATCATATTTTCTTTTCCATTGCTTACTTATTTCTACTTTCATATCCCAAATCTCACTATATCTGTATCATTGTGCAAAACTATTCTTCTCTTCTCTTCTCTTCTCTTCTCTTCTCTTCTCTTCTCTTCTCTTCTCTTCTCTTCTCTTCTCTTCTCTT
>JANHGN010021984.1:30446-42038 GCA_024605025.1 Megaceryle maxima | reverse complement strand
CTCCTCTCCTCTCCTCTCCTCTCCTCTCCTCTCCTCTCCTCTCTCTTCTCCTCTCTTCCTTTCTATTCTATTCTACTCTGTTCTACTCTATTTTATTCCATCTTTCAGGATCTTCTGCACATCTGTCACAGACACCCACCACCATCCCCCCCAGCGCCTTCATCCTGGCAGTGGTCATCAGAACAATATAGGTTATACTCTCACTAAATTAGGCTGAAGATAAGTAGCAACTTTGTTTACAGGTCACCTATCCATCAGGTCCTTCCTTGTAAGATTATCTGGACAGATGTTTTACAGAGGCCTCCAGGATCTAAATAACAAAGCCTCTCACTGATTCATTAAAGAGATGAATAATTTCTCTATGATGTGTTCATCTGCTGTAGTTCCCTGCCAGATCACTGCAAAGTTAGATCTCTCTGCTTAAAACCTAGCAATTTTTGTCCCTGTCGTATTGTATCCACACAATGTTTTGAGACAGTGCTAAGGAACAACACTGGAACAGGCTGCCCAGGGTGGTTTAGGTTGGGTATTGGGAAAAAAATTCTTTGCTGAGAGAGTGATGAGGCCTTGGAACAGGCTGCCCAGGGAGGGGGTGGAATCTCCATCCCTGCAGGGGTTCAAAAACTGTCTGGATGTGTCACTTCAGGGCATGGTTTAGTGGTCATGATAATACTTAGTAGATGGTTGGACTTGATGATCTTGAAGGTCATTTCCAACCTTGATGATTCTATGTCTTTGACTTGACCTTTCCAACAAGAGAAATGACTCCTTATGCCACCTTGCAAATCTAGCTCCTAAAGCAATTACATACTAGGAGTGGTCTGTGCAGGAGTATGTTTGAAAGGAAAATTACATTAAACTTTCTATCCTAGAAGAGTACCAGTATATCAATATCCAAATCAAATAACATAAAGCTTCCTTTGTCTGCCAGCTAGGAAGAAGAATACATTATACCTCTAATATGATTTTTGCAGTGTTTCTAATATGATGAGGTTTAAATTAAAATGAATATGACTGCGTGCTTTTGAAGAGCTAATCACGCTGAAACATTCTAGCCTAAGCTACTGTAGCACAAAGAAGTAAAGGTGTATTTATCTAGGCTGCCTGGACTGTATGTGTAAGTGTTGTGCAGGATGTGTGATGGGAAGACAATAGCAGAGTGAAACACTTCTGCTGTTCCTGGGTGTCCTTGCTTAAAGTCAATAAAAGGAAAATGATTTGAATGTAGTCTGGATGGCAGCGCTACAGTCCTGCTAATTAATTAGCTTAAGTCTTATTGGCCTTACTGGTATTTGATCAATTCTTTCTCCTGTCATATATGATAATTTTTTTTTTTTTTTTTTTTTCTGAGAAGGTACTTGGTCTGCACTATACCAGCTCCAGCATACTGACACCACAAAAAATAATCATTATAATGATGAAACTCCATTCACTTCTCTACCATGACTTTTAATATTTTTTTTTTTAAGTCCTTTCTCTTATTCTGTTTCCCCCCTAACCTAACTCTACCTCAGGAAATCTTTAATCCTCTATCAGTCTTGACTCACTGACTTCTGATTGTAAATTATGTATGATTCTTACACTGAAAACCAAAGCAATAGCTTTAGCAGAGCAGAATAGACTTGTCCTGATTTGGAACCCTTGACAAGCCAGCAATCCTAACATTTTCTGACCTGGGCCTTTAACTTATCTCACGCTCACAGACTCAAGACAATTCTCCAAAGACCCAAATTCCCAAAAGTACCTTCTGAAAAGCTGTTCTTTATATACAAAGCATGTGCCTGCTGGCTTCCTGATGATCATCACATATCTGTCTCTCTTGGAAGGGCTCATACTGCTGCACCTTTCTCAAGCACACCTCGTCAGGAGAGTTCCAAAAATGCCATTTGCTAAAGGACTGTATTTCAAAAAATCAGATTCCTACAGCACTGAATGCTGGAAGAGGGACAAAGATAGCTCTGAGTAAAATTTGTTTGCTTAGGGTCTATAGAAGTAAAATTAACAGGGGATTCTGATTGACAGCCAGGATACAACTTGAAAGTGCCTGACTCTGGCGCCCAGTTGTTCATTAAGTAGTCACAGAGTCAGGACAGGCTCCTCTGGAAGGAATTCAGTGTAGTAAATGTTACCTTCAGTGCGAGTTTGTACAGCTAAGGAAGTCACACTGCTTTTCTGTTAGGGAAAGAATTACTCAATAAACAGTACACTTGAAGCAAAAATTTGCCTCTGTCTAAAGCGTGTACTATTCTTTTTTGGTGAGATGAACGATGTCTTAAATTCCATAAGCTCCACTGTAAGCAAAACAAAATACTTACACTGGAGGCACCTAAAAATTGGGAAGGACAAATTGTACCTGAGTTTATATGAAGCTCCTTTGCACTGATGTGATACATCAGCACACAGATTAAGTTATAGACTCTCTGAATTTAATGTGGAGAAGTTTAGGCTTTTTGGCTCTTCAGTTCCTCAGATGAATCCCAATTGTATGGGCCAAATTGGCAGCTCTCACATGGATCAAGGGCCTGAAGGATTACGTGGGACTTTTGGCATCTTGAAAAACTAGCTACTTTTTGCTTTTACTCTATTTTAACTTAAGATGCCTTTGCACTTTGATGTTCGAGATGCCTTTGGCTACTGTCCCCCCTCCTAGGAAGGAACTTCTGGGAGCACCAGAGCTGTCATGGAAACTCCCTCTTCTGAACGGTGCCCATTGCAGATAAAAGATGAAGTTTCACAGGTGAACACCCACAGTCCCCTCATGGTGCTGGGTAGCCAACCTTCCTAGAAGACATGTGATGTTTTAGCTTTCATTAGAAATAAAGTCAATAGAGTAAGTGCTGTCACAGGGTCAGCTATTCTCATTTTGAAATCCAGCCTGCCTACAGTTTAACATTTATTTTCTTTGAATACCATGCTTAGGAAGCTACAACTCACAAGAACGATCTGCTCCCTTGCAATTAATTATTCAGAATGCAAGTGATTAATGACAAGTACTAATACAACTGGCCTAGATAATCTTGAAGTGAAAACATAGGAGAAAAAAATAATCTCCCTGCAGAAATCACACCAGGAGTCTGTCTGTGTTTTGTGCAGGTGATTCCAGCCTTTGCTCCGCCTGCGTTCATGAAAACAACGTTTACAGCAGAATATTTCAGATTTTGTACAGAAATGAAGAGATCATTCTTAATGAATCAATGAACTTCAGAGTCCACCTGCTTCTGGATGGTGAAAGGGTGAGTTGTATTGCAATGCACCTAAAAACCAGGAGGGTTGGGATTTCTTTTAGCAACTTCAGGTGTCCCTTGTGTAGGTATCTCCATTTGAGAACTTGTCATGGGGTCCCTGTGCTGTCACAGGTCTCATCAGTGCAGCTGGTAGAGGTGAAGGCATGATTTATCTGTCCAGATACAAGCATCTGCATTAGAAGGGGATCGACTGTCCTGTATCTGTCATTACCTATGCTGACAAGGGTGCCTGAGGTGATTTGTTAATTTGTAAATGCTGACACTGTAAAAATCTGCATTAGGTGTGATAGACACTGTGCACTCTGCTTGTTCTGTAAAGTAGTGTACACCTTGTCTTTCCATCATAGTAAGATGCTGACATACACTAGTAAATCAGTATATCAGAAACTCCAGTTCATCAACTATAATTTGTCATTTGTGCACCAGATCACTCATTCGACAAATCTGTGTAGATCAACCAAAGAAAACCAGGAATCTTCTGCATCTTGCTAGGACCATCTTTTACTCTTACCATCCATTAGTGCTGTCTTCTCCTGGCCTCTCCTTGTGACTGGTTTTTGCTATGGCAATTACAATACTGTGACCAAGCTACCCAGTCCCTTTCCACCATTCAAAGTTCTCCACACCCTAAGCACACAGCAGAGTTGCTGGAGCTTATTCTCCCTATAGTCCACATATAAGCCCTTTGCTTTCCATCGTGTCTCAGCTAGAATGGATTCCTACTGAGATCCTTCTCCCCAGTTGGCAGCATGAGCACCCACACAAGGGAAATAGCTGATCTTCTAGGGCACCTTTGGCTTCCTCTTACTGATGTGAAGCTAATGACTTCTGGTGGTAATGCCTGTTCCCAGGAGCTACAAGAGAGGAGCAGTCGTAGTGTACGGAGAGTACTGTTTTACTGGACTTGTAAATAAAAAGGGGAGAAAGTGTCATAGTAGAATGACACTCAGGCCCAGTGTGTCATCACTGCGCTTTGCCAGCATAAGGACTGGTACAAGATAGATGGCACTGGTCCTTGCTCTCAGTGATGAGAGACACTTGACACCAGCTGGTTTTGCTAACTCAGCACGCCATCAAAAACAGGCTCTTTTAAGTTAAACAGCCAGTGTGAATCAAAACACTGTATGTAGAAATTGGAGCCAGAGATGCTCGCTTGTCCTGCCTTGTATAACTTTCCATCTGAGCTTGAAGAGATTTAAAATTTCTGCTTTGTTCTATTTCCACCCATCTATACATGGATCATACGTAGAGCTAAATGAGAACAGCTGGAGAAGCTAATTTCAGCTTATTTCACGTGCTTCCCTTTCCCACCTACTTTTTTTTCCTGGTGTTTTGGTTTGCTGGAGGTTTTTTTTAACATAGTGTCATCTATTTGCTCCTCCCCAGAGGAGTAAGCACTGTTGTATTGTGTTTATATGAAAAATTACTAAATGTAGGTTTATCAATATTCATTAGAAAAATGTTCCAACATGCTTAATTGAATATTAATTTTACCATTCCTCAGTGGAACATCTCTGATTAAAAGTCCCTCCCCTCAAATTAGAGCAGTTTCCAGTGTGTTGAGCGAGGATGATTTCTGATGATTTTTGCATTAATATTCAGGAAAGTTTTGCACCTCACCAAAAACAAACAAACAAAAATCACAAAAGATTCCTCACAGCTACAACTTCTGAATTCTGACGTGCTGTGACCATCACACTTCTCCTTTCATAAGAGGTCCCTTGGGAAAAGGGCAGCTGCCCACTTCTATACCTAGACAATAATTTTGCATGGAGAAAACTCCGTTATCTCTGTTTGGTGAAGTTGCTTTGGGTTTTTATGGGCATGCAATAAGAGGATAAACAGGTCTGTTGGTCCCAGATGAGCTGCTGTAGACACTCTGAAGGATCAAATGAAATGTTGGCAAAACACCAAGATAATCTGTGAAGTGTTTTAAATATTAGCTCTTTTCACAACATTTTAACTCATTTAACATACAACAGATGCAAGTCCTTTTTGTGCCACTTGTGTGCTGTGGTGAGGTTTTTTGACTGAGGGTGAAGTATCTGCTGCTTTTTCTGTAAATGGAAGTTATGATGAATAGACAAGGAAGTTAGACCGGGTAATGGAAGTACTGAGCTCCTATGCTCCCTCCGTGTAGTTTCTGCTCTCAGAGCTGGACTTATCAAATATTATAACAGTATATAAGGGAGCAGTTTGCTTTCTCCTCATGGTGCTGTGGTCATTTTGTTAACAAGATAGGTTGCTGAGACAGGCTCAATACAAAAAAATCCCAAACAATAAACCCAGTGTGAATGTCCCGATTAGGTTTGCTACTGCTTTTGGTTTCGTTTGTTGGGTTTTTTTATCCCAACTCTCTTGCATAACCCTGGATAAGTTTAAATATGTAAATACATCTTTTTGTGTCTGGCATTGAATGAAAGAAACCTCAATTACCCCCCTAGAAGTGGCACTGAGCATACCTTTCACTGTATAAATGGTGCTTTAAAACTCTCTGGTTTATTAGATGCCTTTTTCTATATTATCCCAGAATGCAGCATTCTTTGAATTCATAGGAAACAATATTGCAGGGCTGAGGCAGCCTTTAGTGTTACAAAGAAGTCTAATTTATTTTCAGAAGCTTTTGCTTTCATTCTTATTAAAGAAGGAGCTCTGCCTCTTTCATCAAGCAATAAAACAGGTAACTTGTCTGTCTCCTTCTTGCTGGCTCCACTCAGGGACAATTTAGTAGCAGGAAGAGGACAGAATGAGGCAAGCTGGGATATCACAGTCTATTAGATTTTGTATTTTCCAGAGAAATTTAAGTGAGATGGGTTCAAATCATTCAGACTTACATTCTTGCAAAATAGTTGCATTTTATGGAAGCACATCCCATGACCACTGGGAAGTTCAGTTAGAAGTATTACCACAGCTCTTAAAAGCAAAACTGAAGATGTAAATGTAAAGCTGAAAAATCAGAATTCAAAACTGAAAAGCTGCACTTGATTGCAGGCAATTGGAGTACTTTACTTTGTATGTACTTTTTACTGTAAACAATGCTTTTACTTTTCATACACAAATACTTTCCATTGTACAGATTCCAAACAGGTTTTAATAAAATGCATCTCCCCATCAGCGCAGCCCTCTGGCAAGACAGGCAGAGGTTAGAAAACAGCATGAACTCTTGCAGCACCTTCTGGAAAAGTCTGTGTGGTGATAGATGAACATGGGGTCATTCTGCACAAGCTATGAGGCCCAAGGGGGGAGCACCAGGGGAAATGTAGGCGCATCCCAGCAACGGAGAACAGGATACTCGATTTGCAGATCTACTTTCCACAAGACATAAGTTGATGTACAGGAAAATGCAGAGTAGTATTAAGCTGATTCAAAGAATGAAGAATTACTCAAATGAGAAATGACAAAATTAATTTCAGTCTTGTTTTATTTAAGGGGGGAAAAAAGAAAGAATGAAATGTGTGTAGTATATCAAAGAAAGCTTTTGATGTTTCTGTTCAGAAATGTCTATTTATTTTATTTTTGACTGGAGACAAGACCAGCATGTGAAATGCAGTAATATTTATCAAAGGTCAGATGTTCTGAACTTCCCTTACTTTTATTTGGGTGTATGGAATATTACAGAACAGAATAATATTCCTTGTTTAGTATGAATGTATTTCTACAAACACAGATCTTTCTTTTCTTTTTCATGAGTTGTGATTTTAATCATTAACGCAGCTGAAAGGTCAAAAAACTTTGTAAAAACACTGGAAGACCCTTCACAGAGTATCTAGGAGGACATTGCTTGGCTTAGCCAGTCCAACACTAATTATATTCCAGAGAAATTTTGCAGGCTAATTTCTAAAGTAGATTGGTGTGAAAATTGAAAACTTTTCTTCACAAATAAATAAATAAATAAAAGTAATCTCATAGTCTAGCAAACTTTTGGAAAATTATAGTCTGTAAATAACAACTATGAAAACACAATAATCATCCCAGTAGTGCTAAAATACACAACCAATATTTCATTGAAGTACAATATTATTTCATACAGGAGCCCGAGGAATGATAGAAATTTCTGTGCTCTTCCATATGAACTATGGAAAGGCCATTTCATTTTTTTCCCATTTAAAGGATGTTATGCATCTGTGCTTCTAATAAGTGAGAAAAGGTAAAACACAGGAGAGTCCAGCAGGTATCAAAGGTGTAGAGCAACTGGTTTCATGTAATCCTTGTATGCAATTCTGGTGTGTCTCAACCTGTGCAGAAGCCTTTTAATGGTATTTTCTCATGAAGAGTCTGGTGATTTTTGAACAGATGTCCAGTTTTCACTTGTCTTACAAAGGAAAACGTGTCACTTCTGTAGTGAGAACTGTGATTTGATTTTATGTGGGGTTTTGTACTACTCAGAGCAGTCTGATTTCAATTCAGTTTGGGGATGAAAAATATTGTATGCTTGCACCTCAAGGCATGACCCCATGCAGTGACGACTATCTCTAAGTCTCTCAGACATCTGCTCATTGCTTCAAGGTGTTTTGAGCTAGTGTCACCAGCTATTGAACTTGTTTTAAACACAGACTCAGATTTCAGTGACAGTTGGAGGTGCTCAGCAGTATTAGGCACAGACCCAAAATTTCATCCCCTCTGTTTTAGGATAAATTTTGCTTCATCTGAAGCCCTACACTTGAGTTGAATTCCTCATTTAAATTCAGACTCTAGCTTCAATAATGATTATTTCCTTTGCAACAGCCAGCAACTTTGATTTTTTAGTGACAACCCATTAAAAAGGAAAAAGTCTTTTTTTTCTGAAAGACAAACTTAAAGGGGTTTTGAGACAAAACACAAAAGAGAAAGCACATTTTTCAGTGAGCAGAAGCTGGAATTTTCTCCTCACATCTCTGTCCCCATGGTCACGCTAGAAGAAATATCATATTACTTCAGAAGGGTTTAAATTTTACATTGTTGAAAATGTTGTCAAATTGACTCTTGATTTTCTTGCCTCAACAGACATAGGTGTACTGTAGATGGAGTTTCACTTCGGATAACCTAGCTAAACACGGTTTATGTTACATATTTTATTAATCCTACCTGTCAGAGTAGGCTAGATGCCTCCGACATTGCCTTGAGTGCATTTTGAGTATAGTTTGTTGTTCAGAAGATTCTAAGAAGCTCAGGAAAATAGAATTCATCTTCCCTAATTTAAGCCATCTAACATTTAATTGTTTCTAGACCCAGATATTCCTCCAGGCTCTCTGTTGTCAATGGGAAGAGACAGACACAAACAGAAATCCTTTTCTGCTCTGTACCTCAGGATGGGTCAGCACACCGCATGCATCTGCTTGTTGCTTTCCACTGCCAAAAACCAGAGCCTAGAAGTCTCACCTCAGCTTTATGTGGCAAAAAATTGGGTAAAAAGAAGTTGGATTTATAGTAAGCTATCCCTAATGAGCGATTCCACTTTTCCACCTGCATTCCTGTGCATCTCCTGTTGTACTGTGGTGCAACAATAAAAGACACTTACACTCACAGAAAAAAAACCCCAAAAACTATTTTGGTAATAAAATGAGTAATTTTTTGTTCATGTTTCCATTTAGGCTGATAAAAATAAAAATGTTTTTATTCTACTAAATCTGCATTGCAGGGGAAGGAAAGAAGTGAAGGAAAAAATGCTGGGCAGCTTAATCCTTCTTCCATTCTAATTTATTTGTTTCCATTGATTACAGTTTAACTGTGCCACCCTGGATTACATGATGCGATGTAGCTCCAGGTGAAGGTACTGAACTGACAGCGCCCTTCATGTTCTGTTTCACACAATCCAATTGAAGTATTTTACTGGCAATAAAAGAAGGGTTATCTTGCTGGTGGGACCTATTAGATGAAGGTACTGATAAGCTGGCTTATGATTGTACATCATATTCTCAGTGGGTTTGGTGAGCTGTATCATACCATCTATAAAAATGCTCAGCATCCTGCAAGACAGTGAACAGTTAAACTTCCGTTAATTGAAGCTTTAAAAGCAACATCAGGCTTTGAATTTTGCAAAGAAAATGAGAATCAGTGAGAAACTTCCTCCATGAATCTGTGAATTCCAGAGTGACTGGGAGGCAGGAAAGCCTCAGTTTGCTGAGAAACAAACTAAAAGGCTAACAATGAGAGATCAGAAATTGTCATAGAGTTATTTGAGCCATTTCTGATTGGCTGAAATTGTAAACTTTGAACCTTGCATTAGTTACAGGTAGGTAACCAGAAGTCCTTGCTCTCATTCAGCTGATAAGGTAATCCAAACAAATGCTCACTCAGTGAAGGAACGCAGCTGCAGAAATTCTCCACTGCCTGTCGGTGCAAAGAGCAAACATCCAACAAATGGAGTGCTCCGTGCACTCTGGGTGTTTGTCTGGAGTGATTTGTTTTGACATGACAGGACACCTGGAAGCAGATTACACCTCTGACTGCTCTAGTTCCCTCTGACTTCTTCAGCAATTACCTCGACTTGTCACATTTGCTCCTTTCTGCCACTCTGGGGGGGTGCTGCTGTGGCAGAAAATGTTTGCCTTTGCTCTTCTCGGACAAATCCATCACCATTTTTTCCTTCACTGTTGTAGGTGCCAACTTATAAAGGTAACCTTGCCTTTCTCTTTTTTGCAGGTGGAAGATGCATTGAGTGAGGCAGATTTTCAGCTCAAGTTGGACCTGCACTTCACTGATAGCGAACAACAGTAAGTGCTGGTTTAAACTTTAATTCGTAATGCAGGGGTTTGTTCAATTGGGAAATTACTTTGGTGAAGTGAGAGTCCTTTGGACAAAGGGATAGCTTTGATAAGTCTTTTCTCTGCCTTAGTGTTGAAGTCTTTTTGTTTCTCCTCTTCTGTATCCGAAGAGCGTATCTCGTACTCCTTTTTAAAGAAACAACATTTTTTCCTCTACGCGTGAGGTTTAAGTTGTGAAGTGTTGCTTTATCACTGCTGCTGTTAAAGTCAAAGGGAGTATCACCACTGACCTCCATGTGAGCAGGGACTGTGGTTCAGGAATTCATTTATCTCAGGAGACAACAAAGTATTTTCTGGCAGAAGATGGATGTATGAACATGCTAAGCACTTTTCTTGCATTAAGAACCAAAGCTGTCTCTATATTTTAGGAGGAAAGAGTCTACCCATTGAATTAGGCTTCTTCCAACTGCATTTGATTCCATAATCTTAGGTGAAGTGGGAGTAGCATCCCTTCCTGAGACATCACAGAAAGTGTGTTCCCAGACATTATTCAGCCTCTCTGAATCACAGAAAAGGCTTCCAGTGACTTCAGCAGCATTTATGGGTGGTGGGACTGGGTGCAGATAAATCATCTGAGCTGTATTTCATGATAAGGCTGCTCCATGTGATTTTATTCAAATCCAGAGGGCACCTTAACAAATCTCAAGAACATGTTTCTTTTTCTTCAAGAAACAAAAAGTGAAAACTTGTTCTCTCAGGCAGGTGGGGCTGGACCATCAGTCATCAGCTGTGATGCTGATGGGTCTAGAAGAGAAAAAGCAAACATTATGTGCTAGCCAAGAATAAAAAGAACTGAAATCTTCAGCTTACAGAATTGTGCATACATTTAATTTCTGTTATCATCTGAATGATTCATCTGATCTACTATAAACAAAAGGAGTGATTTTTAGACAAGGATATTCTGCAAAGTAAATTGAACACAATTCTTGGGAGTAACCATGCACCATGCTCAACCGTCTTAGCATCGTTTTTCTTAGCTCTGGGAAACAGCTGGTTTCAGAAGGGTCTTTAATGATGTAAACAAGTTCCTTAGAAGTGAGTTTTACTTGCATTGGAAGGACATGCTTACGCATGCTTCAAGTTTACATCTCAGTCTCCTTCCCGTATAGGTGACTCAGATGTCACGTGATTGACTGCACACTAGGAAACCTATTTCAGAATAGTTCTAATCAAACTTTAAATTCAACCCTTGTTTTTTTGTTGACTGAAAAGAAGGAGAAGCCAGTCCAACTTGTATCATTTCTCTGCAGTTATTTCACCTACTGTTTTTTGGCCTCCTGCAAAAAGTTTTTTCAGAAGATTAGCAATCTGGAAGGGTACTCTGAATATTTGCAGCTCTCTGACATGGGACTGTTTCTCTCTCACACAGATTGGAGTTGATTGTTCTTACACTGAAAATCACAAGTAGTGAGCTGTCCTGGCTGTGAACACTTAAATGAGCCGAGCAGTCTGCTAAAAGGCATTTCCTTCTGCTACTTAGTTCTTGATGTCTGGAACAGGCTGCCCAGAGAGGCTGTGGGATCTCCCTCTCTGGAGACTTTCAAACCCCACCTGGATCTGTTCCTGTGTGGCCTGCCCTGGGTGACCCTGCTCTGGCAGGGGGG
>JANHGN010021984.1:0-20879 GCA_024605025.1 Megaceryle maxima | reverse complement strand
TAACAAACGAATTTAACAAACGAACTAACAAACAAATTAACGAATTTTCCAACAAATTAACAAACGAATTAACAACCATCTGAATTAACATTTATCAAGGCAAATCCATTTCTTATGCTAGAGAGCTGTCACCTCATGTAGATGTTAGAAAATTGTCCACAGAAGAGAAGAAAACAGGAAATTATTATAAAATATTCTGTGCCATAGAAGAGCTAGGAAGTGCACCATTTAATTCTTCAACTGCAGGATCAAAACAAACAGAAAATGCAGCACATATTACAACGTGCAATTCATTCTAAAAAATGTTACAGAGGCCAAAAAGGCATAGGCTCAAATTCATAGAAGATAAACATCACTGCTGGAAATAATTGTTTGAATATAAACTTTGAACCAGAATGTTCTTCAATTTTGATTGCTGGTGTCTTGCAGACTATACCACAGGAAAAAAAAAAAAAAAGAGTTTTTCAAGGCAGCTTACTATATAGTATGTGTCCATAGATGGCTGCTGTAAGAACTATCAGACTTCTCCGAAGGGAAAAGGACATCTCATGGATAAGGTCATCAATAGAAGAGCTCAAAAAGCCCACAGAAAGAGTTGTTCTTTTCACTGAAAATATTAATAATTCTTCACACATGTTCATTCTCCTAGACATAGTCACATGTACACATTACCTCTTTCACCTTTTTTATCCTGACTCCAAATAAAAGCTGAGCTTAACATAGAGGATGAGGAGCTACATGTTGATATGAAATCAATGCTATTAAATAGATAGTCCAAATGGACATGTAAATAACCAAGGTTCAAGATTCATACAAATGAATCAGGTTTAAAGGAATAACTGGAAAAGAATCTGATGTAGCAAATTAACCTGTTAATGCTAATAAAAATTGTCTTCAAGTATTATGTGCTTCAGAAAGCATTAGAGGAACCTCAACAGTTCGTAAGCTTTCCGGTTAAACTTCCCCTCAACAGACAGACATTTTGGCAGGTTTCCCAGAAAAGGTTTTTGTTTTACAGTGCCGTGTGAAATCAATTTCCATAAAACCAACAGATTAAAATCCCTTCTTTGCTGTAAAAGCAAAAGATAAAAAAAAAAAAAAAAAAAGAAAAAGGCATTAAAAAGTGCTTTACTCTCCCTTAAAACCTTTGAAAGCTTTGCTAATATTGAAACGAGGAGTTTTTTGTGTGCAGGCAACATTTGTTTAAGCTTCCCTCTCAGATACCACAGCAATCATTTTTTATTTCTGCTTCTTGAGCCGTTCCAACAGACCAGGGCAGACAACATCATCCAGTAACAGCTGAAATTCAGAGCGGTGTTTATCTCTCAGCTCTTTGAAATTGCTTTTGTTTATTTATTTATTTTTATCGTAAATGTTGCCGGTAGGCTATACATGGGAAGACTACTTAGAAGCAGCCAGCTGGAAATTTTTTGGATCATGAAAATGAATATGTACATAAGCAAGGCCAGATATATGCTAACGTCTTATACAGTATTCTGCCCTACCAGGATGTCCTTTTTGTCAATATATGAATGCTAGGTGATATATAGCAGCAGTTTTGACATAGGGAGGACGTAGAGATTTGTGAGAAAACTTCTGAAACTGGTCCAAGTCTTAAGTTTGCTTGAGATTCTTTTTTTCTGATGTTGCAGACATCACTGAGTTTCCCTGCATATCTGAACTTCCCCTGTTCTTTGGGTGACAACAGGTGTTGCTGTGCCTCTCTTTTGTCTTGTGTCCTTAGTATAGGCATCCTTTACTTTCATTGTGTGTTTCTATACAGCAACCAGGACTCTTATTTGTCCTTAAAAACTGAACTAGGTGTAGATAGCCATGAATTACGGCTGTTCTGAGCTGATGTGGCCATGCAATACAAGTCTACATAGAGGAATAACTACAGATTGGAAGGTTTTGGCAGAATGAATGGCATTGCCCTGTGGCTTTTAGCTCTGGCACATTATAGTTTTAAAATATTTTTTGTGCTCCCCATCCTCAATGCTTTTGTTCTTTCATGGACACCAGGTTTTCTGGGTATGATGTAATTTGGGATGCCTGGATGGGCATCAGGTGCCTATGGATGGTGATCCCAGTCTGAAAGCTGTCGCACAACTCAGCGGCATTACCTCTGCACTGAGTGTGAACAGCAAATGCGGTTTGCTTTTTTCTTTGCAGTTTATTATTTCAATTCCACCTTTTCCTGCATGCTTTTTAAGAACAATTATGGTTGCTTGCATCACCTTTTAGACCCAGTAATTTGGCTCATTGTATTTACCACAGGTAGCCTGATTACTCTCTTGAAAACTTGATGTATTTTATGTACAGCACAGGTTATCACACGGACCAGTGATGGGGTTCATCTCACCTAATTTCAGTTATTTATGAGACGGTCATCCTAGCCTCTTTATAGTCCACAATGAGAAATAAGCACTTTGAGGGTGAAATTCATCTGATCTATTTGATATCACTATTTCAGGAAGAGATGACTCATTAACATAGAAATACCAGTTCCTCTCCAGTGAATATAAAGGCAGCCTACATCATTAACTGGGAGGTAGAGATTTGCACAGATTAATCCAGAGTAAGAGTCCTAGCTTTGCATCAGTACTCTGGTGGGCTTGTTCCTGAGTAAACTTCAGATAAGATGTTCCACCCTTAATGGGTTCGTGATATAAGATAGGGTACATATAGATACAGTTAGAAGGGAACATTGTGCTTGTAATGGTCAGCACTGAGAGGTAATGACCTCATGACTAAAACAAATTTGATCATTTTTTTGAGGAAGAACATACATAACATCAAATTCATGTTTCACCTGGGTATGGGAGAACGTATCCCAAATGAAAAGCAAAAGGAAGTGGGGCTGAAGTCTTCACATTTCAGTACGGGAAGCTTATGTCATGTGACAGTGAAAAGTGGGGACCAAACTTCCAAACTGATAAAAAAGATTGGGATGAGCCATAAAGGATATTTATAGTGAAGAGGGATTGTGCACAGTTCAAAAGAGGAAAGGTGATATGGTTAAAGCCAGAGAGAAGGATGCTGCATCAATCAAGATGCAGATGTAGGTAAGAGCATTATCTATGTGGATAGATGGAAAAGTTGCCTTGTTGAGATGTTACACAGAAAAAGATCTCACAGACAGCAGAGAAAGAACTGAGTGAAAGATAACTCAAGATAACTGAGGGAAAGATAACCCAAGATAACTCAAGCCACTGGACTGAATTCCAAGAAAGCAAACCCCATTCACACCATTTGAGCTTCTGCACACTGGATAATGTTCATTTTGAAAGGGAAACGTGAACTTGCAGTGTCATCTTGAAATAAATAAAAGCAGAAACCACCACCACCAGAACCGAAACTGTAGACATTTCCTAAGGAATGAAATATCACTGGGACAACAATGACTCTTCTCTAACAATACTGCTCTGATTATTTTTCCTCTCATTTTTTCTTCTTTTAGTTTTGCTCGTCCAGGGAAAGGTTTATGGCTTGGTAAAGGCAACTTGGAAGCAGGACCAGACCAGTCCAGTATGTCATTAGAAAATCTGGTGTTTGGAGCCGGCTACTGCAGACCCACTTCTTCAGAGGTAAGGAGAATGAACAACAATGTTCTACTTCCATTTGGTCACACAGAGCATCCACATTATCTCAGAACATGCTCTGGCTTATATTGCTGGTAGGGGGAGTCAAATAACAACCCTTCAAACAGCAGTTCCTGGGTGTTCAGCCCCCTTCTATACAAACCATTTCAGAAAAGTTCAAGATTTACAGATATACCCCTGGCTGCCAATGACACTTTTCAGGCAGGATTCACCTGATAAGGTGTCCGCTGTAAGCTGAAATTAATTATTTACTGAAAGATCCTTGCTTTCAGGTCTTATGTTCCACAGCCAGAGGACATGAGTCATTATTAAGGATGCTGTGAAGGAAGGGTTTGTGTCTGGAGTACTGAGTACTGTGTGTGTTAGTGGTGGGGTGTTATTCACATCGTCTTACTCAAGGCAGATCCCACAGTTAATGTATGAGTTTGATCTTACTACTTACCACGAGTGAAAAGGAGAATTTGTTGTGCAATTTGTAGTATGAAGTTGTTTGTTTGGAAAATAATGATTAATTGTGAGGGGTTGGGTTGTTTTGGGGGTTGTTTTTTTCTTTGTTTTTAAGTGCTAGCTTCAAAGCGTTTGGTTTTTTGTTAGAAATATTTCCTCAGGTCTAGAAACTCAGCTCAGAATACTGGAATCATTAACTTGTTAGGAAACCTGATTCGAAGGTTCTGATTAACATGCTGCCCTCAGCTTCCCTCAACCTTTTCTGTCAAAGCTGTTTTGTTCTGTATAAATATTAAAATTACGTTAGCCTAGAGCAGCTGGTGCAGAAGAACTACCAGGGAATTCTCTCAGGCTGAGAGAATGTTTAGCCTGAGGGTGATATCCAAACCCTTGGGTCACTGTATGCTTTTGGCAAACAAACTGACCTTAACCTCTGCCTCTCTGGTAGACAGTCACATCATACACATTTGAATAACTGATTCATTGTTTGTCTCTGTAGACTAATCTCTGTACATCTCTGTGCAGCACGCAAGAGAGAGGCTTCTCTGGACAGCAGTTGCTACTTTTCTTTGTTGTCACAGATGGAGTCACGCTCTTCTTGTATGAGAGAAACAATAACACTTTATTGTTATAAAGTAGTGAGTCAGTAAAATGCAATGGTAAATGTGACAATGGTTTAAGAAGATTCGATGGCAAGCTAAACTGGATTTTTTACTGCACAGAGGACAGGATCAGACAAACTGTCAGGGACACCCTTCTGTTTAGTCATAAGGTTCAGAAAGGACCTACTTGCCATCTAGACTTCTCAGTAAGGAGTCTAGATGCAGTTGGATCCACTCCTTGTCCTGGACATTGTCAACAGTTTACGTCTAAAGGATTATATATGTGCTATCAGTCCTTTGTATCAGTTAGATAAGAGGTTAGATGTTTAGCATGCTATTAGTCACTTAGAATCTTTTGTGGCAAGGAATCTCAGCCTTGAGGAGTAACCTTGAGAGGTGTCATACTCAAGGGGAGATGCTGGTGTGCAGCCCACTGCCCTGCAGAAGAGCTCAAGGGGCCCTGGGCTGTGTACTGTTTATGGAATAACATGATTGACTTAGGGTCCTATTTGCATACCAGTAAGACATCTGGGTCACTGTTCCAGACATCCTTTGGTTGCTGTGTTTCTGTCTGTCCCCCAAAGTCCAGAGCAAATGGGATGTAGCCATCACAATCCCCACTGGTGGTTATGGGGCTATGGCTTAAGTGAGGTGGGAGGAGGGAAGCACACCCCCACAATTAGCCTCTGGACAAATCTTTATTGTGGGAAGATAAATGGAAAGGCTTTTTTCTCTTGCTCTGCATGGAAAAATCTTAGTCTACTGTTATTAGGAAAAACTTACTTTCTTCCCATGTGTTTTCCTTAGCTGCAAACTCTGATTTCCACCTATCTCTGCTGGCTGATCTTCTTTGATTATAGGCTTCTTTTTTTCTTTTTTTTTTTTTTTTTTTTTAAATGACAGCAGGTCATCTATGAAATACCAAACTGAAAGCACTCTATCACGAACTGGCTGTAGCACTCTGCTACCCTGCAGGTCATCAGAATGTCACACATCAAACACTCATAAATATGATGCTGCACACTCCACCTCCACGTGGTCAGATGTGCATTTGCTTTAGAAACCTCTCTTAAGTCATGACATCTGTTCTTGATCTGCGTATTGTAATTTAATGGACTGTGATGGCCTTTTTGCATATGCTATCTGTGATGTATGGTAATGAGCAAAGACTATTTCTTCTGGTTTAACAGAAAACACAGAAACTCAGAGCTAGAAAATTAACTGCTCTGGGAGGAAACCTAACTCCAAGTGAGGGCCTGGTGACTGACTGCTGGTTTATGTGGGAGTTCATATCAAGCCATAAAAGACTGAAGGAAGAGGAGTAATATTATTTCTTACAGTGATGCAGCTGCAGTGCTTTGCACTAGGTGAACAGATTTGGAGATTACAAGGTCTTTGAATGTGTTTGTTAAATGTAACTCCAACTGGACTGAAGACATGTCCAGGTTTGGGGAATTTTGACTGGCAGTCACTGCTAGTGTGCACAAGAATGGATCCTGTCCTTTTCATTAGGTGAAAACTGCAGACCTCTCTACTCACTTTAGATACATTTTTGGATGGACCTTTCCTACTGCATATCCAAATTAGTAACTGTACAATGTCTTAACTCAAGATACACCACACGATTTTTAATTTTTTTTTAAGCTACTCCAGTATGAGGCAGGTGACTAAATCCTAGGCTAGAACAATTCATATATCTTGCCTTCCAAGGCACACAAAGCTTCACTGGGCAGCAGGACTTGAGAAAGTGAATTTTAAAGAGATTGATTAGTTCCTTTTTATGTTGTAAAATGTTGTAAAACAGATAATGTTGGTCTATCCTGGTTTTTTCCTTTGTTTTGTTTTGATCTCTGCAAAGCTGAATTTGAAATCTTCTGCTTTTCATGTACATTTCTGTTTTCCTTGATCTGAGAAATCTCCAGGCTTAAGCTCTTAAGATGCATCTCCTAAGGCAGGTGTATCCTGTTGGATGTTTTTTTCTAGGGAACTGAATCTGATTATTCAGTTCTCTGTAAGACTGGAAATAATTGAGACTTTCCTTTAATGAGGTTTACCTATTGTGAGTAAACCAAAACCATCTTTTTTTTTCCCCCAGATTATTTTTTCCAGAATACTTCCACTTGAGTGGAAGCTTGTAATGGGTAGGAACTCTAAATCATTCCTATTGCACCATTTTCTAAAAGTCTAGTTGATGCATGGCTTAACAAACCAACAAAATAGTGGTTCTCTGTTTCTGAGGCACTTACTAACTCCACAATTAAATCATGAAGCAGACTGTCTCAGAAAAGTGAACATTTACCCTCACTAGTGTCATGCTTGGTCAATGTGGCATGGTGTGTGCTGGGTTTGTGTAGCAAGGTTTTGGCAGTGGAGGGGGATGGGAGCAGGGGTGGTTTCTGTGAGAAGACATAAGAAGCTGCCCAGCTCTGTTAGGCAGAGCCAGCTCCAGCTGGCTCCAAGGTGGACCCACTGGTGGCCAAAGTTGAGCCCATCCGTGACGTTGGGAGCACCTCTGCAATAAGGTGTTTAAGAAAGGGTAAAAAATGCTGTGCATCAGCTGTGAGAAAGAAGAGTGAGAAAATGGGAGAGAACAACTGTGCAGGCACCAAGGTCAGTGAAGCAGGAAGAAAGGAGGATTTTCAGATGCCAGAGCACATATTCCCCTTCAACCTGTAGTGAAGACCATGGTGATGCAAGTTGTCCCACTGCAGTCTGTGTAGGACCCCATGTCAGAGCAGATGGCTGTGACCTGAGGAAAATTAAGTTAATTTCCCCAAGCAGAGTCTGGCTTGGCTGTGATGGTAATTGGGAAGTGATCTCCCTGTCCGTATCTTAATCCATGAGGTTTTTGTTGTACTTTTCTCTCTCTGTTCAGTTGAGGAAGGGGAGTGATGGAGCCACTTGGTGGGCACATGGTGCCAACCAAAGTCAACCCACCACACACAGTTTGGACAATATTTGAACACATATGTAGCTTTAGTAGAATAGTGGCTGGATTTACAGTAGTGCTAAGCACTCAGGAAAGCCAGAATTGTGCTGAAAGCTGATGGTAACAGTACTAAGTCGTGATTTCCAGACACCTCTTGAACACAAAGTTCTTACCTTGACATAGCGTCTCTCACATTTTCATAGAACTATGGAATCATAGAATGTCAGGGGTTGGAAGTGACCTCTGGAGATCATGTAGTCCAAGTCCCCTTCCCAAACAGGATCACCCAGGGCAGGCCACACAGGAACGCATCCAGGCAGGTTTGGAAAGTCTCCAGAGGAGACTCCACAGCCTCCCTGGGCAGCCTGTTCCAGGCTCTATCACCCCCACAGTAAAGAAGCTTCTCCTCATGTTGAGGTGGAACTTCCTATGTTCTAGCTTATAACCATTATTCCTTGTCCTCTTACTGGGCATCATGGAAAACAAACTGTCCCTTCCACTTGACACCTACCCCTCAGATATAGACATTAATAAGATCCCCTCTCGGGCTTCTCTTCTCAAGACCAAACAGCCCTCTTTCTTCCTCAGAAAACGTGTTCATAAGATTGCTCATTTTCTTTGTAGGTCCAGAGATCGACTGTAGAATTTCTCATCTGTTTTATGTAGTTGATATGCTTTTTTCCTAACTGAAAATGCAAGTGACTGGTTTGATTTCTAAAGAAAATCTATGTCAATCACCAGAGGATCTTGCCATTTCCTCAGCTAATCATCTGCATTTGGGCTACTGAGGTCCACTGCTTAATGATAGATCCTGAAGGCTCCTTGTTCTACACTTCAGACTTCTCAATACAGAGGCCAATTAAATGCTAGTGGCTTTTGACTGTACATTTGCATTTTCCCTAGATCTCCCCAAGTGACTTCTGAACACCAGTGATGGTTTTCTCACTTCCTGGCTTAGCAGGGTAGTTACAACAATTCATTTAAGCCTTGGTGATTTTTTAAAAGTGTTCTACTCTCTTCCCAGTCATCTACCCAGCAAACAGGCATCTTCCCTTTCTCCATTCCTCCTTCCCTGTCCTATCACAGGGCACTGCAGAAAAGAGACTGGCCCCTTCCACTTGACACACACCCCTCAGATATTCAAAGACATTAATAAGATCTCAAATATTTTTTCTCTCTATTACAATTTTCCTTTCAAGCACAGTTAAGACAATAAAGCTATTTCTTATTGAAATAAGCATTTTTTGTTGTCAGATAAACGTGAAGGAAAATGCTTTTGTGGTCAAAATGCTAGTAGAGAGCAATCTGCAGAAGAAAATGTGTTGACACTTTCTCAAGCTCTTTTCAGCCCATAACCTATACTCTTAGGGAATAGATATCACAGGAGGTTAACAGTATGTTCAGAGTAGGATCATATCTGCAGCAGGCTTGGGAGCTCTAGTGGGATGAAACAGACTTACAGGCTGTATGTGACTGGTTTTCCCCAGGGGCATCTGAATTCCCCTTTGGGCCTGATAAATTGCTTTTCCCTGTGAGGAATTTGTAGGGGTTTTTTTTCAGATACTACAAGTTCTGTATCAGAATGTCACACTGGCTTATGCTTTCAGGTGATCTCAGCAGCCATCAGAGCAAGAGGCTGAAAAATACCCACAGACCCTACACCTACAATAAAATAAAATGTTCCTGGCAGAACTGAAAATGGAATGGTCGCTTACACTTCAGGAGTTTTATGCCTTACCCTGTACCATAGACCTGTTCTGTATCCCCTGTTGTCAGGCTGTTTTAATGTCTCTGTAATATTGTGCATCCCATGCCTGCTGTGTTATAATCAAATTGACTCAATGACATACTGGGGGTTATTAATAAACTAGTCTCACAGCAATTTTATTTTCATTTGGATAGCAGTTGCACTGCAGATAAATTGTCTTTTAAGTAATCAGATTGATTAATCACATGACTTCCCATTAATAAGGCAGTGGTATTTGATAAGAAGTGTTCTTCTTCCATCTAGAATTGATGTAGTTTCCTGGTTTGAGTGAGAACAGAACTAATTCTGTGCAGTGATTTTCCTTTCCAGCTCAGTTCTTCTGATCTAATGATGATAATTATTATTATAAAAATTATCATTATTATTGTCATTAAGCTGTTTTAGTTTTCTTTTCCAATCCATAAGTCTCTCTCCCTCACTCCCTTTCTCTTCCCCTTTCAAGAGGGAGAGGGGTTCATAGAAAGCATCTGTTATGTACAGCCCTGACCCTAAACCTTGACATGTAGCTATTCCAAAAGGCATAAATCCTCTGCCTGGCCTCATACAAGAACTAGGAGTGTCATTCAAATGAAATTGTGTTGATGATAAGATTTCCACAGACAGTTTGATAATATTTTCATCTTTTCAGCAACATATGAAAAATGTAGGCTGTTTCGGCCTAACACCAAAACCTTACTCCAACACACATTGTGATGTCACATAGAAGCCATCTGTATTTTATTCCTCTTTTCCTCTGTATAGTTATGGCTCTTTGGTCACAATACTTAACTTTTTCAGCTCTTGAAAAAAGAAAGCTGTGCATCAGAGAACAACCCATGTAGGGTCCATTGTGGGAATTGTAGTACACCCTGAAGTCCCGGGTTAGCTGGGAAAAGAGGATGCATTGCTGCAAACTTCACTCATCTTCAGACATAGGAGCCTTCATGTAGAGATTCTTGTTATGATTTTTTATATTTATTGACACAGCAGCCACCTTTCTAAATTAATTCTGTTGTTTCCCTGAACAAAAGTGAGAAAGACACAGAGAAAGAGACAAAGAGAGGAAGGAGGAAGGGAAAGGCAGAGAGAGTGGGGTACAAGTGAAGGAAGAAAAAGGAAGGGAAAGGGGAAAAGGGGAAAAGGGGAAGGGAAAGGGAAAGGGAAAGGGAAAGGGGAAGGGAAAGAGGAAGGAAAGGGAAAGGGAAAGGAGGCAAAACCCCCTTGTTAGCTATGAAAACTTTGCAAAAGACTAAAGCTCCCCTGTTTCCTTTTAAAGGAAAGCCAGTGTGCATTTTCCTTTTTTTTTCCCTTTGTTACTAGCAGAAGGTCTCTATCTCCTGCTAGGGAAGAAGGGACCCAATATATCTACAGGGCTGTGAAATTGCCAAGCCTTTTTTTAATTTCCTTTTTTCTTTTTCCTGTGTACTAAGGGAAATATTTTAGAACATTGATTATTTACAATCTTAAGACATAGTTAAGATTCTAATTTTACCGATTTAGAACTTGAGTCTGTAAGATAGCTGGCATACATTATTTAACATTTTTCATTTTAAAATAAATTAAAAAATAAAATCCACAAGTATACACAGTATATTTTATTGATAATGACTCCATATAACTAATCCAGACCACAGAAGTGTAGTTTATATTAGAATTTAATCCAGAATTGTGAATTTTACGTGGAAATGGCTATAGTTTTGGTCTCAGACTTCTCTGCTTTGGTGTGTGGTATGGAAAGCACATCTTTCACAGTTTAGCACATGTTTGCAATGGGTGGTTTTAAAAGAACAGGATTCCTTCAGTGTCTTGCTTATGCAAATGGTGATTGGTTGTGATTGGGACTCCAGCAGATGTCCAATGCATAATTATTCAGAAACAGTAAGAGAGCTGATATACTGTTCTTTATAAGATATAATGACAAGTATCTTTAATCAATGTGTTCAGGGCACCATTTGTGGTAATTACTGATGAACTCTTTAATCTTCAGTTGCCTGAAGATAAATGGCTGATCTTTAGAAAGAACTAAATGATTTCCTAGCTGTAGCAGAAATGATAGTAACCACTAATGCGACAATAACTGGTTTCTTTAATCATTAGCATATTTCTTTTCTGTGGCTCTTACTTTTGATCTGGCATATGCAGGGTACAGTGTGCTAGGATATGCTTTACAATAGAGTTCAAAAGTAAGATTAATTTGGGATTAGGCCTCAAACATGATGTTGAAAACGCTTTGCAATCTTTTTACTGTGGGTGTTCTGTGAAAATGTCATGAAATCATCTGGATACTTGTGAGACTCCAGACAGGATGGTGATAGAGTCTCCTTCTGTAGAAAATCCTCAGGGATTGCTCATGTTGGACTCATAATTGGTTCCTTTTGAAAATCAATAGAATTTGCATAGGAAATTCCACGTTTCTTCTTTTTTTTGCTTCTTCTTCTTACAATTCGCCCTCTTTCTCTGTGTACCACTGTGAAAAAGTCAATCACACCTAGAATTCTGTAACTGAAAAGGAGCTTTTTATGGCTAATTTAGAGTAGTTGTGAGTAGTGTGGTAAAAGGCAGGCTGAGCATGGAGAATTTATTCCTCTTTCACACCTACTATTAGAGTTAAATATTGAAGAACTTACTTGGCTCCCATCATCATAATTTCTCACTTTGGGGCTGTAATCCACTGATGTGGTTGACTGACATTCAGTTAAAATTTTCATTTTCTACAGATGTCAGCACTCATTTTTGAGTAAGTTTGTAGGAGGTGGCTTGGGATGGGTGTTTCTTTTTCTTCCACGAAACAGAGTACCCCAACAGCAGGAACAGTCTTTCTGCTCTTCACTGTAGGAAGTGGACTTGGCTGCTCTCTAGCTTTTGATAGAGTGCACTATGATTCAGTTTTTCTGTTTTCTCAGTACTTTTCTCCCAGTGGTACTTTGTTGAAAATATGTCCTCATATACCCTAAAGAACACTTCAGTAATTCCCACTGACTGATGATGAGAGAGTTCTTGAAAGGAGACCTAATCAACTTTCATAGCTTCCGAGCTGATGGCTTTTCCAACAGGAACACAGATGCCAACAACAGCACTGTTGAGATCCATCACCTGGAAGCTAACCTTTTGCTGTTGGCAAGTATCCCAGACAGCAGCTCAGGGACGGGGGAATGAGAAAAGAGATTCCTTCTTTTCCCAACCACTTTGTCTTCTTTTGTGGAAACAAATCTTCAAGTGATGGCGAGAGCATGTACATTCTGTTCAAAGCCATCACGCCACTCATCATGACCCAAGAATTAGTTTCACAGCTAATAGGAATTATGTTTTGATGCAGTGCTTGGGGGAAATCAGAAGCACAGTCTCTGCAACATCAGTTTATGCACAAACATCTGCCCCTGCTCCAGTGATCTCACAAGTCCTGCGAGGAGCAGACAGGTTTTGGCAGTTGGGCAAAGCAAAAAAAATGGGTTGAGACAGTAGAGATGGATGGGCGCTTTACGGTTCTCAAAAGTGTTGCCAGACAGAGGTGAATAACGTGAGACAAAAGTTTAGCCAATATATCTAAAGCATTTTCTGAAGCTTCATGGCAAGAGAGCATAATTTTAGAAGCTCTTGAGTGCAAGAATAATTTCTTCTGAAGTTGATTTGACTTAATCACATGTTCAGACTCTCTACTGGAGTGTTTTGCTGAATGGTAAAAAAAACATTTTTGGGCAGAATTGAGTAATGCTTCAAGGAAGCTCTTTTCATAACCAAGAAATTTGTGTGAGTATTCAGGCAGTTAGACAAATGAGTGAGTATTCAGGTGAGAATCTGGGTCCAAAGATTTATTTAGGGTAAGCTAGACACAGTCAGATGCATGTGAGCTTACACTGCTTTTCTGACTGGCATAAACCTTGGGAAATCAGGCTTCCAGTCAGTCTGGTTTTACAGTAGTATTTATGTCTGCTGTTCCCAGCTTCATAGTATAGTATTTGAATAGGGTCTGGTGCACTGGTGCTGTCTGTGCACTCAGTCACTGTATTATCCCAGAATATCTGGGTGTGTCGTGAAGTGTGAAGGAGCCGCAGCATCATTCATCTGTAGCCTCTAGTTTCTAGAAAGTCAGATAAGGCCAGCAGCCTATTCCCATCACTTTTCCTCCTGTCACATTCATATAAACACAGGCTGGTTTGCTTTGGGAAGGGACCTTTAAAGGTCATCGGGTCCAACACTCTGCAATGAGCCAGAACATCTTGAACTAGATCAGGTTGCCCAGAGTCCCATTCAATATGACCTTGAATGATTCCAGAGATAGGGCATCTACAACCTCTTGGGGCAGCGTGTTCCAGTGTTTCACCACCCTCATCATTAAAAAATTCTTTCTTTTATCTAATCTAAATCTACCCTCCTTTAGTTTCAAACCATTACCCCTTGTCCAGTCACAACAGGCCCTGTTAAAAAGTCTGTGCCCATCTTGTAAGCATTGAAAGGTTGCAATAAGGTCTCCCAAGATGTTCCCAAACTCTTTCCATGTGCAAGAGAAAGCCATGAAGTCAGTTGAGGGCACTGTATGTCTGCTCTTTGATCACCCAAACCAAAAGCCATTTCCATCTCTTGGGTTTTTGTGAGTTCCTGAAGCAATCTGCAATGTTTCTACTGGAATTAGGTCTACCTGGCGTGTCAAGACAGAGTTGGCTGATGAGAAGCAAGGGTTAAAGCCTGAACAGGACAGAAGGCTACCTCCAAAGCAGTGTTAAGCCATGATCCTGGGGGTGGTAAAGCACTATTTCTGCTCTGTGTATTGTGTTTCATTGTAAACAAATGCAGTTGGACTCTCCAGAGCTGGCAGTCAAACCCTCTTTCTCCTCTGATGAAATTATTAGAATTATTTTATTTAAAACCATGGAATGATGGCCTGCAGAATAAATGGTAAGCTACTCATAGCTCATGAAATTTGATTGTCTTTGAGTCTAAATTACTTGAGGGCTGGTAGATGTACTATGCATAATACAGGAGGTATCTATTGGGCTAGGAAAATGAACCTGTGAAAATGTAATAACTATGCAAATTTATACAGCTACAGCTATTCCAAAGTTCCCCATTTTGTTGCAGTAAATTATAGCAAATTAATATAATTGCCTTAAAGTAACATACCCAGGAAAGTTTCTGATTAGCCATTAGTTCTGTTTCACTGTTAAAATAGAAGTTTTGGGTTTCTGAACTGATAAAAAGGACCATATATTGATTTCTAATTGGCTTTGCAATTTGATGTATGTTTGCATGCCTATCAAGAGCTATAAATGATTCATCACCTGAAAGTGTCAGAAGTGAAGACTTCAGGAATTCATCATAATGATGGCATTACACATTGAGCTGTTTCCTGGCAGCAAAAGGCACAGAAACCACATCCCCCCACATCAAAGTAAACAGACCAACCTTAAGCACCTAGACCAAAGCGGCACATTCCTTGTGCAGACTGATTGTTAGTAAGAAGGAAACCAGTGCCTGTAGACAGGGCTGTAAATTATTATTTTGGGGTGGAATTGGTTGAAATAAAGTAGTACTCCGCAAAAAAAAGATTCTGAAACACTGCTAAGAGAAAAATACAATGAATCTCATTTGGTCACTTTGAAAACTTGAATTATCTGAATGATGGAATTCTCTGAGCCACAGAATTATCTTCAGCAAAATAACTGGGAAAGGAATAGAAATTGATTTGGTTTACTTCTGTTGATTTTCACAGGACAATAACGGACAAAATGCAGGTAACCTGAAAAATAGCATATTTGGAACTGGTAATTATTTTTTTTTCCCCCTCTATTTTTCTAGACTGTCATGAAGTAGCTGGTAAAACACATTGCTGGAAGGTGCTTCTGGGAACTTTGTGGGGTTTGCCACAATTGTGCAAGATACTGGTACTGGCAATTCCTACAGTCCCTGTTCAGAAAGGATGGGATCTGTGAGGACCGTGACATGTAATTCCTCAAGCTGTCAGGGCTTAGGTTTGGATTTTCTTTTCTTTGTTTACCTGTCTCCTCAGTGAGTGTTTGATACTTAACTGTGATCGATTGCACAACAGAAGACTTGTTGGACTCCTGTTCTTATCCAGTTTGACAGAGCCTACACAAACCAGCATATTTTTGCTCACATCTTGGGGGGAAAATAAGAAAACAGTTGTGAACCAAATGGAAATGGGGGGTTATGCAAGAACGTTTGCAAATAATAACACAAAATAATAGTGCTATCAGTAGAGACATGATTTCTTCCCACCTGCATATGACTCATAGGAACCGACTTGGTAACACTGTGGCTGTGTAACAGACTGAAAGAAACAATAAAATTTAAAAAAAAATATCTGCCTTATTAACAAAATGTCAAACAGAACAAAAAATGAACCCATAAAGGTTGAAGTAATTTGTCTCTGCCAAAAGGCAACTAAATATTTCCTCTTTAGCCATTGACAGTGTTACTAATGTTTGAGTTTACCAAGCTGAAGAAGAGATCAGAAATCGTGTTATGATTGTTCTAGTTTTTATCTCCATTTGTGAAGACAAAGCAAATTATCTAGCATGCAGCAAGTGCTCTGATTATGGAGATCTCCACATTGAATTCTGGGCAAAGCTCTCAAATACACAGATTTGGGTGGACATAGCTGCCACTGTGTCCCTTCTCTCCTATGAGACTCTTGTGTGATCAAGAACTAAAATGACCCACTGGGAAACTACTTTTAGATAATACCTATTGTAAAAGTAATTTCAGAAGCGAAGCTGGAGGAAGCAGAAGAACAAAATTCAAAGTGATCTTGGCCACCTGCAGAAGTAGCCTGTAAAGCAAACGGTGCAATCCGTAACCATCCTGTTCATAGGCAGGAATGACAACATATCACAAATCCCAGGAGGCTTATGTTCCCATACCCTTCCTTTTAAAATACTTCACAGGCCTTCCTGGTTTCTCAATGTGACCATGCCATGTTGTAGGACAGTAGATGTGTGTTCCCCATAGCTAATACCACTGGATCTTGATTATAGCAAATGCTCAGGCCATTAGATTGGTAGGGAATGTAGACAAATGCTGTAAGGCAAAGAGGTCCTGTTTTGTCTGGGTGGGGATTTTTGATGTTTTGGTTTAGTTTGGTTTGGTTTTTTTGTCTTGTCTCTTTGAATTCTAGATTGCCCAAGAAAAAGAAATATATCTTATTTTATATTGCATAATGCTTGAATAATAGTCACATTTTGCTTGTGGCAGCATCAAACTTGTAAAGAGATTTTCTGCAAAATGTGAAATGGAAACAAGGAAATTCATCACCTCATTTAAGTGGGACTTGCTTTTTGATACTCTTTTTAGTATCCTTTCTGTACTTTTGTCTTGTCTAGTTCTTTATGTATTCATTTCTTTGGACAGAAGGATCCCTATCTTTGCCTTTGAATCTTCCCTTCTGCACAAATGTTCATCTCAATAATGTCTGAGAAGCAAATTCTTTTTCTACTTTTTATTTTCCACAAGTCATGAAAGAAGAGACAGAAACAGGACACTACTTCTTGGAGTAATCAGCAATCCATATCCTCCTATTTCTTATTAAACATCTTCCAAAGTAAGACTCCAGTCTTATGTATCCATCTAATTTCTCTTTCCCCATCCATGTCCACTTTGCCACCAAATTCCCCACTCACTAGCTGTGGGCTCTTTTTGCCTCTGCTCAGCTTATAGGTGATGCTGATACATAGTCAGTAGGCTGCACCTATTGACTATGTATAAGATGAGCTTCATCTTTCAGTTCAAATCCATGTCTCTAACTCAAGTTACTGCTGTGTATAACTTAGGCATGATTGTGTACCACCAGGGTCATACGTACCAGACCTTCCTGACTAATGTCTTGTATTCAACTTCCAGATCTGGAACATAGTCTTCAAAAGAAACAATTTTTTCAGGATGCAGTAAAACTAAAAATCCATCCTTTATCTTGTGAGAAGTTGCTGCCCCAGTATTTGAATTAACTCTTCCCCATAGACAGACGTACTTCTAGATGAGTATTGCTTGATTTTAAGAGAGTAGTGGGATGCGAACTGGTTGGGCTTTTTAGGCTTAAAATGTGCTGCTGTCTCAAGATGTTCACACAACTCAAGCACAGTTCATTGGGAAATTTCACTAGGCCTAATCTAATTTTCATTACCATGATCTACTGCATAAACGAAGCAAACTTGATTGCTATAGGTTGATTTCTTTAATGAGACTGCTGAGCTGATGCTGTGCTTAGTGGCAGTCAAGACCCTTTTCCTCAGATTCCAGTGATAATACTCCACCTTAACAATAGGACTCATCAAATACTGGATCACAGTGATGCTGAATTTTGAGGCCATTTCTGTGAATATTTCAGAAGGGGAAAATGGGAACCAAATTTCAGAAAGCCCAAATTGAGCAGCAGTGGGACAAGTGCAGTTCAGCTTGGCTTATTTCTCAAAACTCCATGATGTGCAGAGGGTACAGCATCACCCTAGTTATCCCCTTATATTTTGTAGCCCACTGGTATGCCATTTTCCTAATGAGGAGAGCCCAAATACTGGGGTCAAAGATAAGAAGGGCTGATGTGATTGCTGAGCTCAGTCAAACCTTTGTGGGATACTGAAATAGGCATCTCTTCCAGTAGTTTGGAATATAATATCCACATCCTCTCTGCATCCTACTGTTTACTGTTCTCCAGCTTGAAAAATGGCCGTGGAATCCCATGGTTTCTTATATGGTTCAGAAGATGGCAATTTATCTAGCTTTACAATGTATAGATGAGTTTAAGGTATGTTTTCATTTGTATCTGTAGCATATTAAGAGAACAGGTACTTAAGTGACAAGTCTTGAAATACAAAGCCATAATTATTAGATAATTTGCAATCACTATTAAAAATGTCAAAAAAAAAAAAAAGAAAGAAAAAAAAAGAAAAAAGAAATTTAATTTCACTCTGAGCAAGTAAACACTTTCTTTGTATTTTGACCTCACATGTTCTTTTTTCCCAGTTTGGGCATCGAACTGTAAAATGAATTATTCCTGTAGCCCTAGTGATACGTGAACAGAGATCCAAGCCTGAAGTCGCTTTCTCTCCAGCAGTAACTGGCAGTATTTAATAGAGCCTGGCATTTCTAAATAGGAAGCTGTGGTCCCTGCTGTTGCTTTTATTAAATAAAGAACATTTCAGAGTGACCATTTGCTCTGGATCTGCACATCAGTAAAGCAAAACTGAGCCAAGTAGTTCGGTGCATGCAGTATGACAGAAGTTCACCATGTTTAATAGCATATTGTGCCAAACTATGAGAGAAATGGCATCTGCAAGAGGGATGGCTTTGACTTATTTGTTTGTCAGGTCCAAAGTAGCCCATATGCTCTGTCATAGTTCCAGTTGGATCTTGTGTCAGCTGTGGCCATGCTCTCCTGTGGGGAACACTGTAAGGACCACACAACATGAGACCTTCACTTCCCTACACACCTCTTTGCTTCCATCTCAGGTCCCTCCAGTTCCAGCTTTTTCTCTAAGTTAGAGGATTTTTAAGCTCACCCTAGACCCAGACAATTGCATGTTCTGGGACTGTTTGTCAGCTCCTTGGAGACAGCCATTAGCGCTGGGTGAAAAATTACATCTGAAACATCCACACTGCTCGAGGGAAGAAAATATCTATTCAAATTCAGGATGCCCTGCCGTTCTCTACCTCTGCCTGCACATGGAGAGAGTTGCTCAGATGATCTTTCCAAGCATTATTTTTCTCAAATGCAAGACATGGGAAATGATACTGACTTACTTATGTTGCACCTCAGATTTTATAAATGACAACTGCTGTATAAAACCAGAGCCCGTCAATATTTGTGCGTTGTTTTTATTGCCGTTGAGATTTCAGCATTTACAGGCTGACATAAATGTAAACCCTCAATTAAATTCTGATTCTTACTCCAATTCAAAAAGTAAATTAAATTAGAAGCTCTGTTACCTCTAAGCCCTAAAACATCACAGTTCACTAGGAAAGGACAGTTGAAAACTGTGTGAATTATGTTCAAATATTTTTTTCAGTAAGCTCTGAGATGGAACTTCTGTGCCCATTTCTGAGCTGGCTGCATCCAAGCTTCTAATTTCCCTTCATACCCAGTCCGTGGAGAGCAAGGGACATTTCCAGGGAATAATGTTGATTAACATCAACATTTGAAGCAGAGAGGATGAACTGTGCTCCAAATATGCCTGTTTTCTCTCTGTGCTTTGAAGGGGATCCAGGGTGATAAGCTGAGCTGGAGATGTTTACAGTCAAAATATAAAAATGTTGGTAGATACTAATCTCACCATTCCTATGTGAGCAACCTGGGACGTGTGCTAGAGTGTTGAACGTTGCTGCCTATGTAATTTAAATGCCAACTTTTAAAAAGGAAATTATTAGGATGCTATAAAATTCCAGGAAGCGGATATTTATTCAAGTATTTAGTGTCCAACAGTACATAGCATTGATGCAAAGAGACAACTTCCTCTGCCAGCTGCTAACCTGCATAACTACATAGCATAAATCCATCACCTACACCTCAACCAGAGCAGCAGCTCAACATATGCTTCCCTGTTGCTATGTATAAAAGCTGAATCTAAACATTTTGGGGGTTCTCTGTTGTCCCAAATGTCAATTCTAATAGAGCAATTTGCATTACACCATTGAGCAGGATCTTCTATACATGTGAGTGTGGACATCCAGGTGGGAAAGAACAACGTTAACAAGTGTCCTTCTAAAACTTGACTGGTTTTATGGCTGCTACCCACAGTGATGTGTAATAACACGGCAGTTCTTCGGCTCAGGGCTCCTTGTTTGGTTGCAGCAATAGGAGCAGGTTTGCTTTTCATATCTGAGTAAGCAGCATGGATTGTCTTTAATCAGAAAGGCCACTAAAGCCCTTTTTGGGGTACTAAGGCCCTTTTTGATGTCTTCTATGTATTATTTTGTTTAGATCAGAATTTACACTGTATGTGTGTCTATGTATTTATAAATATAAAATTTAAAATGACATACAAACACCTGCTTTTTATATAGATATATTTCTCTCTATCTACAAATTTAAGCTGGCCCTTTGCTTAAACAATTATTTTCAAGCAGTTGGAAAAACAAACAATGCTTTTTCCCATAAAATAACTGTTTAGTTTTGCTGTATCATCTCTTAGACAAAGGACTTGGACTATAGTGTGCATTGTGAATGTTCTCAACACAAACTTAATAATAGCAAGATGAAGATACGGACTAATATATGTCATTTTCATAGATATGTCCTACAGAGGGAAAGAAAAACATATGACTTTTCCTGTGCCAGATGATTCAGTGCTCATCTAGGAAAAAGTATGCCTCCTGTCAGACACCAGCTCTACCTTTCACGAGCTGTCTTCCTCAGTGTTCAATTTACAGCTAAAGAAAAGTTTTTATGGGTTTAATTTTCTCTCTACTGATGTTTAACCATAGGGAGTGAGCGGGTGGAGGAAACGATTTTTTTTTTCTCTTCTTCTTCATCACTTCCTCACAGAAAGGGTGATTAGACACTGGAATGGACTGCCCAGGGAGGTGGTGGAGTCGCCATCCCTGGAGGT
>JANHGN010021983.1:69791-84388 GCA_024605025.1 Megaceryle maxima | reverse complement strand
CTTCTTTTGCTGCAGCCCAGGATGGGATTGGCCTTCTGGGCTGCAAGCACACCCTGGCTGCTCATGTCCAGCTTCTCATCCACCAGCACCCCCAAGTCCTTTTCTGCAAGGTTGGCTATACTGAATGTGACTATATTGACCAACTATATGATCCCAATCCAGCTGGTACTTTTAGTGTTAAACTACAGTTACCAAATGTATAGTGGCCCCTGACAGTGCCTCAGAGAGGCTGTCAGTGCCCAGTGAAGGATTTCAGTTAGTATTCTCTTCCATACTGCTGCTGGTAACAGACTCAGCCAAAGGAAAATGACCAGTTTTACATCACTTGCTGCCAGACAACTCCCAAAACTAAAAGAACACTGTTAACCATAAATGATAATCCAAAGTCCCAAAGCCTAAAACCAATAGGAGACTTGCTGTCTCAGATTCTGTGAGTGCCCATGCTCAGTTTCACTGACTTCACAGGCAGTTTTCACTGAAGTTATTAACAGCGTAAATGACGAATGCTTTGGCAGCCTACCCTGCTCTGCCACTGCTATATTTGAAAGTGTCTTCTCCTACATTTCTCTGGTGATTGCAGGATGTATCTTTTCCCTTTTAATCACAGATAAGTAACTGAAAAGTTCAGACCTCAACCACAACACGGACAGCTTAAATTTTGTACCTCTGCCTGGCGATAATCCTGAAGTCTGGAAAAATCAGCTGCAAAGTTTTTCAATCCATCTCTCAAGTTTGGTGTCTCTGTGGCTGCATATGCATATATTTCATTTACCAGAAGATCTGCTTTGTCTCGTAGTCTGGCAGTTTTACGTACGTATCCAGCAAATATTTGGCACAATTCACCAAAATGTTTTTCCACATTTGAAACAGCATCTTGTATTTGCCTCGTCTGATTGTCCCTGGATACCAAAGAAAAGTAAGTGAAAAATAAGAAATGGACAAATGTTTACAACACATACAGAAGAAAAACTATATAATTACATTACTGATAATTTACACAAGATTCAGACATCTCATTTCAGTGCAAACAAAAAAACCCTATTCTTAAAAAGCTAATGCTGGAACAGATGTAATATGTGCTTATTTCTGAGTTAGAAACAAACAAACAAAGCAAGCAGGATCTATAGTTAAAGATGCAATAGAGGAAAACCCCAAATCACAAAAATCAGCTTGGAAGTTTTCCTCCTATGGTTGAGCAAGAGCTCAGTGTTACTCTAGGTATTAAGTACTAACGTAGTGGTACCACCTGCAGGTCTCAAACAGGACTGGGCCATACAGAGTCTGCAATCTAAACAGACAAGTCAATGGCTGGAGAAATTAGGCAGTAAAGGGCAAACCTGGAAAGGTATTAAATGTTCTTTAAATTGTGACCAGGAACCACACTGCTCCTGGCTAGCACCACAAAGGACAAATATCCCTGAGAATTAAAGAAGAAAAGTAAACGGACACAAATACAGAGGTGAAAACTCTAAAAATACAGAAAAGGCATTCCTCAAACCAGTGAATTATTTTCTTTTAAATTATACTAATGTAATTTTTTTTTCTTTATTTCAACCAAATGCCTATGTGATTCATTATTAATGACCTAGGTAAGTCATTCTGAATATTTAATTAATATATTTCACTTGATATTTTGCTTTCCTACTCCTACATCATTTAATGGCCTTGCTTTACTTATGCTCCAGTGATACTATTGGATCAAATCAATGTCAGTGAATTCATGCCAGTCGTTGATCTGACTGAATCAAGCACAGGACAATTTAGTAAACCCTGATCCTGGCTCCTAAGAAATCTCCATGAGGCGACTGATGTGAAGTGTTGCAATTGTCAGCAAGAGAATTCACTTGCACCACTGGTCCTCATGAGGGTAACCAAAAGCTTCTTTCATATCCTTAAGCTATCCCAACTCCAAATGCTGACCAATATTTAAGCATTGACTTAACATCACAGCACGTGAAAATCAGAAAAATTGGAAGAAATTTAACAGTTTAAGGCTGAACAATGATGCAGTCAATTCAAACCAAGGACACCTTTCTTCAGGAACCCTTCAGGAAAAGTATTTCAGGCCAGAGTTCTGCTGTGGGTAAAACCCAGCTCTGTTGTTTCATGGCAAGCAGTCTTAAAAGAGATTTTGTTCAAACTAAAACAAAATTTCCAGATAAGCTGTTCAGTCCTCCAGTACACGCTTGAGCACAGAAGCATTGGAGTAGGAAAGGTTTCATCCAGTAAGCAGGAAAGTAACAAGTCTCATTAAGTAGTAATAAAGTTGTTTTTCAAAATGAATAGCATCTGTTAAAATCCTCAGTACAAGGTACATCTTTCCTATTTTATTAGGAGGTCTTTATGACAGAAAATGTTCTTCTCCTAGGGGTTGGCTGTAAGCACATTTCTTCACCCACTTCACAATTTTGATCTCATTAGTCCCAATGCAAAAAAATATTTAATTTTGGGACATAAACCACTACATTTTCTTAGACAGGGGTGTGAAAATGTTGCCTTTTTTTACCCTACCAACTCAATCGCGACGGTTTAGAAGCGGCCGCAAGATTACCATCCAGAGGCCCGATTAAATCAGCACAGCTTGACTTCACCTCTGCACAGCACAGCACGCTGTGCCTAGAGAAGTTTTGCGGCCTTTAAAGACACAGCGGCGGATCCCCCGCCCTCGAGAGGGGTCCGCATCGCCCCCAGACTCCCCGGGCACCCGGACTGAAACTGGGCCTCCTCCTCCTCCGCCCAGCGCGGCCAAGCGACGCAGCCGGCCCCCGCCAAGCGAGCCCCGCCAGGAGCAGCCCTCCGGGAAACGGGCTGAGATCCGCAACAGGCACCGAGACGGCGGCACCGCGGGGTCTCCTCCGTCCCTCACCCACCCCCTTACCTGGCGTCCAGCCCGCGGCCCAGCAGCATCATGGCGATGGCGGCGGCGGCCCGGCGAGGAGGGCGGCGCTCCGCGTGCGCTCGGTTTCCATGGATACCACCGCCCGCCCTCCCTGGGCCCCTCCCCGCCGCCCGTGGGGGCGGCTGCGGCTTCCCCGCTGTCGGGGGCACCGGTGGCTCCGTGAGGGGAATCGGTGGAGGCCTCCTGGAGGCTTTCGGGACCCGTGGGCCCTCGGGGACAGGTTGCAGCCCGCGAAACACCCCCGTCCCTTCCGGCAGCAGGCTTGAGGTGAGATGCTGTATAATGTTTACTGTTAAATCAACCTAATTAATTATTGTTAATAAGCTAATAAATTAGTTAAGTGACGTAGTTAATAATGACATCACATTACTCATGTGCAATCCTCTAATTCCTCACACAGTAACAAGACCTGAGTTTATCGCTTTTAGGTCGTACTTAGTACATGCAGCTCCCCCTGAGCTGCAGCTCTCACCCCCCTCTCGGCCGTGTCTCGCTGCTTGTTACTGGGGTGGGATACCATCCCACTCTGGACAGATTTCTGGGGGGCAAATGGGAGGAAACTCCCCCATTTTCCCCTTCAACGATCTAGCTCATCCTGTCTGTACGTTGTTTTCCTCGCAGGCTTCCTGAGACAGGCCAGTTCATTTCAGTCTTGACTCCTCTGCGAGCTCCAGCGAGGTCTAAGCACTTTAGGCCAACAATTGACACACCAGAACAAGGCTTATCCTGTTAGATGTTAGGTTTGGTGGTGGTTTTTTTTCACTGTTTTTTGTGCTCATGTGGCCTCCTGCTCTGAAGTGCTAAATTACAAATCATTGCCCTTGGAATGTTCTTTGGCCAATCTCCTGGTCTCCTGTGGGGGGTTTGGTCTCTTCTCAAGGCCTTGCACTCAGCAGGACGTGTAGCTCGCGAGTTGTAACCCATTTCTGCAGCATTTAGAGCTCTGAAAGTTAAAAATAGCTATTCTGCTGCTTAAAGTATGCTTAGACTTGGTCACCCAGGAAAGCTCAAGCAGATCAAGTACCAGAATACCCAGAAATTCTTCATAAGCATGAGAATGCTGTTTTATGAGGTGTTATAAAAGCATTGTAAGAAGAAGTACAAAGTGATGTGCTTCAAATCGTGGGCCAGTGAGGCACAGGCTGCCAACGAGAGGGTAAAACACTTTGAAAATAGGGAAAAGCTGCTTGTGATAAAATCGAAGGAGAATTGTCACCGGAACAAGACTCAAAAGAGGAGGGGCAACTGATCTTCAGTTATTGGAAACTAAATCTACTTCAGTCCTGAAGTACAGGATTTGGCATAGACGTTAAAAAACTTAATTTGTATATGCTGATTTTGCACGTGACTTGACTTAATAGTTCTTCACATGATGCTGCAGATAGTCCTGGAATGTATGGCCTGCCAGCTCCAGCTGCACATAGAAAGTTTAAAATAATGTCATGAGGGCCTGTTGAAATTTTGAGTCATCAGAGAGTGTACAAGAGCACAAGCTGCATAAATCATGGAGTGGAAAAATATTTTTGTACTATGATTTAGAAATAATTATGGAGAATTATGTTGAAAGCAGTGCCAAATTTCCTGCTCATTACCTCTAAGTAAGTTTCTAGAATAACATACTGAGGATGATGACATCTTCAAAATGACAAATTCTGAAGATAAGAAAGCTGTGAAATATCCAATTGACAGTGTTTTCCAATATTCCTTCAGAGCATAAGCAAGAGTCCTCCTGACTTAACTGAACTCGAGTAAATTCTCCATACTGTTGTATTGAACAACAGTAGAAAACTCCAGCAGTTTCCAGCACTGCTGAGGAATTGCCTGTCAGTACTGGGTAGAAAAATCCAGGCTATGCACAGGTCTGGGGAACTTCAAGAACAAGAATTGGGGCAGAATTTCTTCTGTAATAATTTAGGGAACACTTTAGCCATCGGTAAGGTAGAGCCATTTTTCTGTGTTGGAATTTCCCATTTTGTCAGGGGGTTTGTCCTGGGTATATGTGTAAAATACCAACAGAATATTCAGTCACTTTCATTTAACTGATGTTAATTTATATGGTGTAATAGTTACAAACTGATCCATACAGGTCTAGAGGTTCATCCGTGCACTACAGTTTATGTCATTAAGCCTCCGTACGTGATTGATGAGCTGCCTGTGTGTTTCTGCGACTACTTATTTTCTCCTACTGTGTTTTGTAACTTTAGAACGTTTTTTACAATCTTTAAACATTCATTCTAATGGTTTTCTATTTCCACAGCCACCTTTGCTATGAAATCCTATGATATGAATAGAAAGGCAATTGCTGTAAGCCTTGGATGTCAAACAATATTAATTTTAGCATATGAGTTTAGCATAGAGTGGATTGAGGATTTGATTTGAGATGTAATAATTTTAAGTTGTTGTTGTGGGTTTTGTTATTTTTTTCTGCTGCAACAGTTCCCCTCTTCCTGCTATTTCCATTCCTTGGGTCTGCAGTTTCCTTACTTAATGCAGGAACTAGACCACCTCTTATTTCTAACTCTCTGTTCTCTCAAGAACAGGAGGCAGCTTGTGGGAACCATCCTTCCCTGATGCACAAGTCTCCAGTACCAAGTTCTGGGTATCTTAATTAAAAATGAGTTAGTCTGAGAAAAAAGTGACAACATAATTAGAAAACCAGTAAAACACTCTTTCCTCAGGCTAATACCCATAGGCCAGTATAACCTTCTGTCATCCACTTTGTCAGTATTGGTTAGAGTGTAGAAGTCTCTTGATGGTTTATGCATTTGCCTGTTTTGTTCTTAGCTCTTTAGAAGAGCTCTGGCCACTGTCAGAGGTAGGATATTGGGCTGGTGGGATCTTTGAGCTTGTTTGGTACAAGGCAGTCATGCTTCTGTGGTGTTAAGCCTTTTAGAAGCTAAGAGGACTTACATTTTTTTGCTTCCTTGCTTACCTTTGGGTAAGAATTTCTGCTGCCGTGCTTCTCTTTATGCAAACCGAGTTCAAAGGTGGAATGCAAAATATGTCTGGAACATGCTGCTGTACACATTTTCTTTTTTTGATGTCTCTTGTTTTCAGTGACCTATCAGAAGGTAAGGTTTTGTCTCAGTCTCGCTGCCACTTTTTTACACCCTGTGCACTTTCAGACTTGGTTCTCCCAGATTCTCATTTACATCTGCTTGAGTTGTTTCCTGAGCCTAACTAACCCACGTTGTTTCTGGTTTATCATTAAGACCTACTGCTCAGATAGGGACAGATGAAGATGTTCCATGTTGACACTTGTTTTATGATGTTTGATACTCTATTTAAGGCATTCGTCGTGATGCAGACTGTGCTCTCAGTTACATGTAGGGAGTACTGATTCATATGCCTTGGAAGGCATTGGAAAACATCCTGGATCTGCAGTCTAGATGATTCTGAATGTTCTTATTCATCAGTGTCAACAAATGGTGCTGATTGTTGTTGGCTGCACTGTAGACATCTTAGATTAGGCTGTCAAAGTGCTTTACTGAAGGCTGCTCAAGGTTCCTGAGCCTTGTAGGCACATTGCAAATGTTGTTGAGGATGAAGAGCCTTGTGGCAAAGAGAGTCTGGACTGTGAGGTTTAAGCAGATGATTTATTTGAACTCCCAGGTTTAACTGTAAGGCCCAAGCACACCATCTAGTTGAAGTTTAATACGCCACCAACGCAGGTTTTTATGGAGACAGTGGAAGAATTCACTGTTACAACTTAAAAGCAAGAACATGCTATAACAAATCAGAAGGCATGCTATATAATATACGTGTGTTGGTTAATCACCCCTGTTTGCAAATTTACAGCATGCTAAATATTGGCTTACCACTCTGGGTAAGGGCTTTCAGTCTTAGAAAAGTCACCTTGGACGATGTCCTGACCAAGGGGGAAGGGTCTCCATACGGCTCCCAAATCCTAAACTAAACCTTAGCACTTTTATCCCCTGGTTTGGCACTGATTATACAGTCTGAATACACAAGGTTGTGGCTGAAACCCTCCAGGTGGTTGTGGCAAAGCTGTGCCCGATTGGATTATGCTCATTGGAAACACAAAACTTGTTGGCAGAAACCACCACTGAAGCCCTCCAGGCTCTGCTTATCTTACTTTCTCAGGAAGTGGTTTGAACTGAGACTCAGGACATGCTGTTTGTTGTGGAACTGCGAGGCTCAGCTCAGTTTTCAGTTCTTTGTGTGGTGCAGCATTGCCCTGTTTGGCCCTGGGCTTATGGATGACTCAGTGTTGAGCCATCTACACAGCTCCCCCTGTGTCTTCTCCGCATAGATGGGGCCACAGATGGGCAAACCAAGGCTAAGTCGCTTGCACAACCCCCCTGTGAGTTGCCTGTGTGCACCAGAATTCACCAGAGCTTGCTTATGAACTATGAGCCAGAAAATCCATACAAGCCTATGCCAGTGTTGCAGGAAAGAAAGGGCAGCAGGGGCTCTTGGAAAGAGACTACTACTGCACCTCCCCGTGGGAATCTTTAGCAAGAAGCAAAGGATTTATCTGAAATTAGGTTACAGATGGTGAGGAAAAGAGGCTTTGAAGAGCAGACCTGCTACTCGTGTTGCAGAACCGTCCCTTGTTCCTTTGGTGACAGTGGCATTGGAGCAGCCCGCTCAGCTTTCCGGGGCTCTAACCCTTGAAGGGAGGCAGTGAAGCCAGCCTGTTTTGCCATTCCCCTCAGGCTAGTGCCAGAAGCAATTTAATCTGCCTATTGCTTTCAGATAACTGGGATAACACACACATTGGTTAGACACTCGTGTTATTAACACAGTGCATAATTTTAATCAGTAAATATATTGTATTATTGAAACAAATACAAGGTAACAAGAGCAAGCGAGTCAAAATTATTCTTTTTTTTTTTTTTTTTTTTTTTTTTTGGTCTTGTATTTGTTCAAACACAAAGCTGGTGTCAAGTCACTTGGCTGCCTGAGAAGCAGAGTGGAGAGCAGAGGGTTCTTTGTAACCTCATTCAGCAGGTAGGGAACTTCTCCTGGATCCTTCAGCACTGAAGTGAGTGAGGTTGGATGAATGGTGGGGTGGATGGAGCTCACGTGTTTGGACCAGACGTCTGCAACACGTACCAGGTGCAACACCTTTGATGGAAGCTTCTTCATGCTTTCTGTGCCAGATTCATGTTGGCAGTTGTAGCAGGATTCCTGAATGATGTCTATACTCCTCTTCAGGAATGAGATTGTAGACAGGGCATGTTTCTAAATTGCTTCTCAGATAAGCAACCACTTCCCAGAGATCCCAACACCAAGTTGCAGGAGTTGTCTTATGTCCTCACTGTAATTATTAGCTCACTACAGCAGGCTGGCTCTGTCTGTACTGTATGAATGGACATCTCCTCTGGGTCTCTTGCAGTGCCACAGGGGCTGAAATAATGCAAAGGCATGAAATAGAAGCTTTTATAGCATTCAGCTGAGGATATTTATATATATTCTGGGATGTGGCTCATTAGATATTTGAGGGACAAAATTTGCTGCAATAGTGGTGAAGGGTGGTAGAGAATGGAAAGTGAGTCAGTCACAGAGCAGATGCAACAGAGCTGGGGCAGCTTCAACCAACAGACTCCTGTGGTCGTTCTCTGGAGTACATTATTCCCAGCACTGTACCTGTATTTTCTCTGAGAGAGAAAAACTCGGAACTGCCAAGTGTAGGGGAGAGGTAAAACAATTAAGCAATACTTGTTTTTTCTTTTTCCCCAGGCATATTTAGCAGTGTAGATATACCCAAATAAGCAGTTATACTCAGAGGGGCTCTTCCAAGTGCTCCTAGGGGCTCTCTCGCAGGCTTGCTGTCTACATGAGCTGCAGGTCTGATCTTTTGGGTAACCTCTCAGAATATTACAAGTACAATATAAGGCTTCAAAAGGAAGTTGATATTTGTTTCACTTAAATCTGTGACAGTTCTGTCATTAGCAGTAGGAATCAAATTTTGTCCTTAGCGAATTGTTTTCCTCTTTTCATGACAAGCAGTATTCTGTTCCCAACAAACTGCTGTACCAGGAGCATTTTCTGCAGCTGGAGAGGCAGCTTAAAGAGAGATCTTGCTGAAGATACTGCTATGTCACGACAGCTACCACTTGGTGGCATCCACTCCATGCTTTATTGAGCTGAAAACTCCACAGCCAGCAAGCTGAGAAAGCTGAGAAGTTCCTAGCTTGACATTATTTACCATGGTTGTTAACCTTATGCTGGTCTTGATAGGTACGTTCAGAGCTTGCCATGCACATGACCGCCTTCTGCTCGAGCTTTAGTGTGTGAGTACACACACTTACTGACCCTGCAGTTGAATGATTAAACTCTTTATCTTTGTCCCGTTCTTCAGAAGACTGTACAACTATTTCTTACTCACAGCAGACTTGTTTAAACTCTCAGACCCTTGGTTTTGACCTTGCCATACACCCTGGTTTAAAACAAGCTTTGATACGAGAGAAGTCAATTAGAAGCAAAAATAGGGTAGATATTGTTAGGAGACGAGTGTACTTGAAATGAGTTCTCGAGTCTTTGATTTGCACTTTTCAAAGGAAAAGTATTCAGACTCACTTTGGAAAGTGTGTAACATTGGCATTACTAATAATCTGAGGTTTATTAGAAGATGTAAACAGCTACAGATTCACGTCACGTGACTTTCTGCGTTTAAATGAGATGTCAGAAATATATTTCACCAACCAAAATCTTACTTTGGAGGTCACTATCTGCCTCTAAAATGATACAAAGCACAACAATCTCATTCCATTTGATTCTCACGTGCACCTAACTTCAGATTTAAAGTTGCAAGCCCAGCCTCTTTGTATTTGTTGTCAAAAGTACCGTGGAAAGAAGCGAGATCAGATTTTTTAAAAGTGGGTGGTAAGTAGGAATAAATCCCATTTTTGGTATCTTAGTGCAGATATCTTTAGGTGGGCAGTTTTTCTGCTTGTATTAGTCTGATGTAAGGAGAATCAAGAACTTTTTCAGCTTTTTATGGTGTCACCTGCAAGTCCTTGGTTGCATTGGAGAACATTATATAGTAATGAGTGTGGTGTGAGATTGCAGTAAATAGCATTTGGCAGTTTGTGGAAGGGTAGTAGAAAAGTGTTCCTACTTTTGACTATTTCACTCATAAAATCCACTTGTGATGATAGTGAAATTTGAAAAAGAAAAAATAAATTACCTGATAAAATGCTGTACTCGGCATCTAATTGCATTGTGCAATGGTAATTGATTGATAGATGACATTTGAATCTTATTCGCTGCTTTCACACCTAGGTTCTCAGACTTCTGCTTGGGGCTGAGGTCAGAAGGTTTGAAGGTTGTCTTTTTTAAAAAAAATGAAAGGAAATTTAATTAGGCATTCCTGGGTCATTGGAGGGTTGGTGGAAGCCAGACACTTCCCAGCACTTTCTAGACTTGTTTGTTTTGTTTTTTTCTCCTATGAATAAAACCAAAAGAAAATTGAACAAAAAGTTCTAAAAACTTGATAATCAAATAGTCATTAATAATAAATGAGATCACTATTACTTTTGGAGGCAATAAAAATGATAACTATTAAAGCATTACACATAATGGAAGCTTGCTAATTTATTTTGTAGTTCTTTCAGCCTAACCTGATGAATCTCCTGTTTCTGTGGCTTGCATCAGTTTGGTGAGAGTTGTCCTTTAAAATAATGCAGTCATGGTCCTCTCTTGCTAATTTTCAGTTTCTGTTAAACAGGGTAAAGAAATAATCTGAGTTAATTTATTCTTGGAAGTTATCTCTGATGATCCCAGGAGCAATACGTGACACCCTTCCACATTTCCACCAGAACAATCAGTTATATTATCAAATGACTGTAAATTCAGAGAACACTTCAAAATTCTCTGTACCCTGTAGTTCGATCACATCTCTCTACTCCTTCAAGGTTGAAAGATTATTATTTGAAAGATTAGGGCTAGGAACTGGGCTTGTATTGAAGAAAACCAAAGTATATGCATCGGTTTGCTTCTAGAGGGCAGCAAACGACTGTGTTTAGACACAAGACAAACTACAAACCTCACATACGTTTCTGCCCCCAAACCAAAGGCACAATCCAGCATCTTGTAGTTAATAGCAAACTTCCCATTTTATTTGGTGGGAAGAGGATCAGGCCCCTGTTGCTTTCCTTGCTGTCTTCCCACCTCACTTTTTCAGTGGATAAACAGCGTACATAAAATACATCCTACTCCTGTTACCAGTCATCATTGTTTTAAACAGTGAACTATGGATGCAAATGTTAAGGTTTTTATTAACATTCTGAGGCAACAGTTTATCTGACATAAAAAAGTACATGCCATAATTGTAATAATATTTATCTAAATAGTAGCTCGTGGGGTTTTTTAGTTTGTTTTGTTCTGTGGTATTTAAAGGAATGTGGATTTTTTTTTTCTCTCTGCTGATACATGGTAGAGAATAGTGAGGAAAAAAACCCTCTCTTTTGGAAAAAAACCCCTACTGATAAATTCCCAGGTGTTAATTGGTGCAGTTGAAAGGAAGATAGATGGTAAGCAAAAGTTGTATTTTAAATGGAATTCACTTTTAGTTGTACACAGTTTTTCCTACAGCCCTCCCTACCATCACACTGGTATATTCACATGGAAGCTTATACCAGGAGTGTAATATAAATGGTGATAAATTGCCTAAACATCTCATAACTGTTCTATATTTCTTGGTCAGTGGTCTGTCTGTTGTTCTAATTTTGTAGCCCCTTTCAGCTAGATTTCCTTTTCCTTTCAGAAAAAAACCCCCACACTATTTATTATCAGAATTACATCAGTTGAATTTGTGCAGAGCTGGAGGAATGGGAACTGATCAGATAGCAACTTCTTTCAAGAGTGTATCCTGACTCTTTTTTCCTTTGGCTCTTTGCTTAGGAAGAAGTTAAGTTTTGTGCTCCACATACCTAGGGAGCAGTCTGGCTGCAGATACAAGCTGATGAAATTGTAGAGCTGCTCTAATATATGATTTATATCTCATGGATATCCATGAATGCAGAAGACCTAAACCAGCCTCAGTTCAGTACATTCTGGTAATGCAAAATCTGCAGTGTTGGCTGGGAATGTGGCTCGTGTCCTCTGGCCTAGAGGGCATTTTTGCCAAGTATCAGAGTATCAAAACTACCAGTCAGTGTAACAGAAACATCCTCTGACTGTCATCATTTCAATGCTATGTAGGTCAAGATTGTTCCAGTACGGATTGAGAAACTTTCTTTTAGCTGAGGGATGTCCCAGAGCATCAGATTGGATGCTTCTGGTTGAGGGAGAGCCGCTGTGGATGTTGTTCAGAGCACCCTTGCCAGTGGTGGCCTTTCCTGGGCAAGTTCATTCCTTCGAAGGTGCTCGGAGTCCAGAACTGCTGGGAGAGGTATGTAAACTGTGGCTCTTCTGGACTCTAGTAAAGCCTACAGCTATTTGTCTCAGAGATAGCCCTTACCTCTTTCATAAGTGAATGATTCCAGTGGCAACCCTGGTTCAAATCAGATCTCATTTCAATTGCATATTTTAACATTTTGCTGGAACTGCCTTTTTCAGATCTGTATTAGTTCTTGCTCTGTTTTCAGTGGTGGTCCTGGGTATCTGTCTGAAAACATTTACAGTTCTGATTCAATTTTCTAATAGAGGCAAGTCTAAAGAGCAACTCTCACCATAGTTTCAATTTTTCTTCTCAATGCTTATGAATAAAACATAACTTAAAGGGGGGGAGGGGGGAAGCTTTTGTTGTCTACATCTGAAATGTACAAAGGGAACATAGAATATTCCGTGTGACTTAGTGCCTGAAAAAAAATCACAGCAAAGCTTCTAGAAAAGTCAAGAGGTGAAATACTTCAGCTAGACATATCTTTGAGGTGCCTCAAACAGGGCAATACTGCAGAAATCTTCACCCATGAAAAGAGAGATTTGTTCTTCTCCCAGGTTTAAGTTTAGGTTTTGGCAGTTTGCGTATCTGGAAATGACGAAGTTTGCAGTGGCATAGTTGTTGCTCAGAATAATTATTCATTACTCAGTCCTGAAATATTTGCACGGATACTTGCCCACAGCATGCTGTAGTTTAGGCTACTAAATGTATTACTTCTTGGCTGCTGACGTCTTCAGCATATGGTATTTTCTTTCCTTGGCCACAGAAATGCTCTATAGTCTTGCAGTAGCATTGAGTGTGGTTCTGTGGCTTTCAACTTTAATTATGCTTAACAACATAATACGTATACAGCAAATAACATTTCCTGGATTTAAAGTGTGGTTCTACTCTGAAATGTGATGATTTTAAGATAATTCAACCAATAACTTCCTTGTGCTAGTCGAATCCTAACTGACTACTAACAAAAATAAGTTTTCCTTTCTGCCCATCTCTTAGATGGCAGAACTAGCAGAGTCTGTGCCCGTCACAGCACTTTTCACTCTCTGTGCAGGAAAAAGCCTGTGGTGTATTCAGGGGTGAATATATCACCTTATGGCAGCTCTCTGAACTCTTCTCTTTTTTTTTATCTTTTTAAGATACTTTTTAGGATGTTGGCCTCCACCCAGCTGAGGGTTTTTTTTATGCAGGTATTATTTGTTGAGGTATCAGTAATCTTTTAAATAGATCTCAGTAAGCAAACTCAATCTTTTATTCACATTTCAGCAATGACATCAACATGAATCAATAAGGATAATTTAAAAACCTGAGAATTGCTGTAAATTTTTATTTCTCATGCTATAGAGAGATGATTATGCTGAAGTTTTTTTTGGGGTTTTTTTTTGTTGTTATTGTTTTGGTTTCTTTCATTGCATTTACAGGATTTACTTGCCAGCCCTTCTAAACTAGCCAGGAGAAGTAAGCCAGCTTGACAGGCACAAGCTCAAATGCAAAGCAATTTGTAAGTTAAGGACCAAGATAACCAAGGAAAATTTGAGACTGAATTCAGAGCTGTCAATACCTCCCCAGTTTGTAGCTATGTCGGGGCACGACTGTGCTGTGGGCACAAGCAACAGCTTTGCTGCCTGCTGCTTTTGGAGCTGGAAGAGCAGCGAGGACAGCGCTGGCTCTGAGAGCTGGCCTGTGAGGTGTGTGCTGGCTGGGGCAGCTGAGGGATGGGAGCTGCTGTCTCTGCACAGCAGTGTGTGCTGCATGGGCCAGCTCACCTGGAGGGCCTGGAAACAGGCACCCTTTTTTGAACAGGAGGAACATTTTCCTACAGAGAAATGGTTATGATAAGTTCTCTGTTTATTGAGTGACACTGAAACCAAGCAGGAAGTTGGTCCTACTTTAATAAAACTGTCTGTCTTTACAAGACAATGGTAAAAAAAAAACCCTCCTCATTGACAGGAGTGAAATAAGTGAATTTAGCCTCTGTGGCTGCTTTGAATTTCCTAAAAAATCCATCCAGTATCTCACTCAGAGCACATGTGGAGGTGGTCTTGCTGTACTATAACATGAACTGTGATAAACTCATCCCAGTTTGTCCATAGTGATGTCTAAACTATCCATGTGTACGTGCTTGAGTTTCTTGCACATACACACACACACACACAGAGCTTCAATCAAACACTTCCAATTCAAGCAGAAACTTAGGGAAAAAAAAGGAGAGTTTTGCTTAATTACATTGAAAATAACTTTGTTTTAAGGGACTGGAACATCTCTCTTGTGAGGAAAGGCTGAGAGCCCTGGGGCTGTTCAGCCTGGAGAGGAGAAGCCTGAGAGGGGATCTGGTGAATGGTTACAAAT